>CM060960.1:48942873-49067873 GCA_030765055.1 Mantis religiosa
ATCTATCTTCCTGACAATTATGACGTTTACTGCAGGTTAAAATATGACGGGAAGACACCGCCTATGGCCTATGGCACGGAAGCATTAGCCAATTAGGGTGAGGGGGAAGGTAGTTGCACGCGGAGTGATACATGTCAGCGGGGCAAGGTTATATGAAACAGAGATTATGTAGCAGATTCTTACTTTTCTCATAGTAGTAATTTATTTTCTCATCTTTCCCCTTACATCAACAAATGGAAATACAACATCAACATTACCATTATATAATCCATACTGAAATATGTCATATATTCCTAAATCCTGAAAATGCTATCATGTTGCCCACCATTGAATAGTAATTCAGCCCCCATACACCTAACCCTAGGTTTTTGTGTATTGGGGGCCCTCTACTCCTTTTTACACTTTCTGCCATTTCACCTATCCCACTCTACATTTTTCTCTTAATTGTTCTTAGCCATCTCTCTTTAACTTTCCCTAAATAATTCCCTATATTTCTCCTGTTCTTTTTCCGTTTTACTGACAACATTTTTCTAATTAATGCTTCACCCCCCAAATTTTCCCATTTACGTAGCCAAGCCTGCTCTCTCCATATCTTTGTTTGACTACAATTTAATATACAATGGAAATCTACATTCTCTTCTCCACACAATGGACATTTATCTAGCTCCCTCTCTTGACCTATACCTTTCAAGTTTCTCACTCCTGTTCTCGCCCAAGCAAAACCTTCTCGCCCTAACTTACTACATATATCTATATATCCTTCCCTCCCCCATGTTGTTTTTATTTACTCTATATAATCTCAGTGAGCTTTTGTCACTTGTATTGGCAAAAATGTCTTATCTGTCAATATGTTCTGATCTTAACTTCTTTCTAGAAGCCCCTATACCCATACTCTGCATTTATCCAAGAATAACCCATACCTATCTGCTTCAACAAGTCATACATTTTATGTGCCCAAGACCCACCCCAGTTACTTCTCTTTTGAATATGAAAACACTCTTTAATTATATTGCCATCTTCCAAGTTAGTGATTCTGTATAAATATTTCATTGCCCTTGACAAGATTTTAATTTTAGTAGAATGCCTGCCTAGTTCTAATTGTGCTGCCCCATTAGGTGATGCTATTGGTAATCCCAATATGTATTTACAAAAGGATCTATGCACTCTATCAGTCTCTCTCCAAGCCTCATCTACTCCCCAAACCTCTGATCCATGTAACATTCTATTTTCTACTACTGCCGTATAAATCCTCTCCAACCATTTGACATTTATATCTGGCAGTTTACTGTAGCATGATTTTATCACTCTCATGGCCATTTTACCTTTTGCCACAGACATTTTTTTTGTTCTTTCCAGCTACCATCTGAACTCAACCTTGTCCCCAAATAATCAAATCTCCTTACTACCTCTATTTCACTTCTACTAACCTCCCATTTCGCATCCTTATGCAACCTGTATCCTTTTTTGAAGACAATAATCTTTGTTTTGTTTTCATTCAATTTCAAAACCCATTTATTGCAATAAGAATTAGCTGCCTCGATTGCTCTTCTCAGCCCTCCACTTAATGTGGACCCAACTACTAGGTCATCTGCAAACAGTAGCCTCGGGATTCCTTTATTATTAATAATTGGTGAATGTACCCTACAACTTGATATCTCCTCTAAAATTCCATCGATATAAAGATTAAATAATACTGGACTAAGTTTACATCCCTGCCTTACTCCTGCCTTACTCGATATAGATTTAGTTACTTTCTTGCCTGGTAGTTTTATACACAACTTATTCTCTTAAATTCTTACTTAGTATCATTATGCTGTACAGTTGTACACATTAATAAGTAGTACAAACCTAGCCAGTATTTTGTTTACAAGAGGGCGCAACTTGGGAAAATGGCTGTACAAATCCAAGCCATGTTCTCCCAGACCCGATTAAACATTCGTTGCTGCTCATGCAAACCACCACTGCACTAATAAGACAGCCACGCCACTATAAACAGAATCAAGCGGATTAGTTGACTGTCTACCTGACTGTTGAAAGTGGCTAGGACGAGAGGGAGGGTAAATTGACACTGAGAGTGCCTTCCTTCCCTGCAACTTTCACCATCACTAGCGAATTTTCCTTTTCGTTCATTGGCAACACTTATTTAGTGACCTTTTGCCATATCTTTATCGATCTTTCGCACTGTAAACTTCCCTCGTTGGTCTCACGGACTAAGCCGCTGTAGTAACAATGGACCAATCAGCGCACATGAGTGATCCTAATCACCACGTCACCCTGAAAATGATGCAACAGATAGGAGGCAGAGATGATTTAAATTTCACAAATAGCAGCCCCACATAGCGGTTAGGAAGCTTTTCTATTTGTTTTAATAATTCAAACGTTCACTATCAAACGATTGGCATATTTACATAAGTAACACAAACTTTCTACATACCAAAATAAATCTCGCTGTTTGTATATTTTAATTGGCTATCGGCATTCCCCTTTAAGCTGGAAATTAACGAGCGCTGTTGTCCGCTAAACGTCAAGGGACTACGTCATCGTAGTGTTGGACACGCTTGTTGTGTAACATCCAATTAACCAGAGGCTACGAGCGGAACATGGAGGCACAGCGGGGATCATAAAGAGCGGAGGGAGTGAATTAATTCCAGGCCCCGGGAAATCGTGTTATACCCGACTTATCATGAAATATGTGAAACCAGAGCGGTAAGTAGGAATACCTTTCAATTAGAATGATTTTTAAAACATAAATACAATGAACCTGGAAGGGCTGTTTCCTCTATGATTAAGACCCAGACTGATCACACCAGGGCTGTTCAACAAACAATGATCATAATTTTTCGCACTAAAATTCACTCTTATTATATTCTGTCAGCTTAATATGAAACAAACATGCCGTAGTAGTTCCATAGTTGGTACTCCTGGTTCCCGCCAGAGAGAACCAGGCAAGTTCAGGCATGTTCAGTATCACCTACCGCTGCAATGGAGGTAACACGCAAGGAACAATATGCGGCTTTGAAATTCTGCTTTCGTCTCAACAAATCTTCAGTTGAGGTCTATAAAATGTCACACGAGACCTATGGAGAGTCTGTCGTTCCCTACAGCACAGCTCGGAGGTGGTTTAAAATGTTTAAAGAGGGAAGACAATCAATTTTAAAGGAAGGTGCACTCCGTACACCAGTTCCTGCTCTTACGCAAGCAAACATCAACACTGCTGCTGCCAATATGAGAGAGGATCGACGAATTACCTTAAGATCACTTTCTGAAATACTGAACATTTCATTGGGTGCCACCCACAGGTTGGTGACAGAAACATTACACATGAGACGTGTTTTTGCGCGATGGGTTCCAAGACTGTTGATTCCCGAATAAAAGGACATTCGCATGCAGGTCTGCATGCAGTTAAAGTTGATGTTAGTGGAAGATCCGGAGTTTCTTTCAAACGTAATCACTGCTTATGAAACTTGGCTACATCATTTTGATCTTGAGAGCAAACAGCAAAGCTCATTGTGGAAATCTCCTTCATCACCAACCCCCCAAAAAGCAAAAGTGGTTGCTTCTACTGGGAAAGCTATGATCATCTCATTCTTTGATATTCATGGAATGGTTTATCAGCATGACGTACCTGCACACACATCAGTAACTGGACAATACTACAGGGAGATCCTGAAAACATTGCAAGTCCATATCAGGTGCAAAAGACAACATATCCGTGAAGCAGGCTGGATGCTGCACCACGATAATGCGTGGCCGCATATTGTTGCCGAATATCTTGCAAAAATCAACCTGAAATGCATTCCTCACCCTCCCTATAGTACGGATTTAGCCCAGTGTGACTTTTTTCTATTTCCTAACTTGAAGAAACGCATTCGTAGGAGGCATTATCCATCATCAGAAGCAGTGGTGAAGGCTGCGGAGGCGATTTGGAAGGACCTCTCCAAAATGGTTTCCAACATGTCTTTGAAGACTGGCATAAATGCTAGGACAAGTACATCGCATTCAGGCGAAACTATTTTGAGAAGGACCATCAAAATTATGAGGATGAGTAAAGGTACGTTGTCAAAAAAGGATTCTGATTGTTTTTGACAACTTGCCTTTACTCATCCTTATAATTTTGAAGTTTCTTCTCAAAATAGTCTCCCCTGAATGCGATACACTTGTCCCGGCGTTTTTGCCAGTGTCCAAAGACATGCTGAAAACCATTTTTGAGAAATCCTTTAAAATCGCCTCCGCAGCCTTCACCACTGCTTCTGATGATGGATAATGCCTCCCACGAAAGCGTTTCTTCAAATTAGGGAATAGAAAAAGGTCACATGTGGCTACATCTGGACGATAGGAAGAGTGAGGACGCACTTCATGTTGAGTTTTGCAAGGTATTCAGCAACAAAATTGGCAATATGCGGCCGCGCATTATCATGGTGTAGCATCCAACCTGCTTCACGGAATTGTGGTATTTTGCGCCTGATATGGACTTGCAATGTTTTCAGGACATCCCTGTAGTATTTTCCAGTTACTGATGTGTGTGCAGGTACAACATGCTGATAAACCAATCCATGATAATCCAAGAATGAGGTGAACATAACTTTCCCAGCAGAAGCAACCACTCTGGTTTTTGGGGGTTGGTGAACGATCACAATCTTTATTGAACAGCCCTCGTATTGGAGAGCTGAATTAATAGAGCCCACTAGAGCAGATTGACTTAATCTAGACACTTTGAAGAGCCACTCGTATACTAACCGTGGAAAGTCAAGATGCTTGGTTCAAAACCCAACTCCAACATTGCGTTTTTGCAGTCCAACTTCACCTATTTTAAAAATACATACAGGAAATCCTGTGTGCAATACATCAACTGTTTTATGACGGCGCTATACTTATCTACCCCCTACTGGAAGAGCCGAAACGATTCGAATACTGCGGAAAACATCGTTCCACTTGCTTGAAATTAAAATTGGTAATCTGAATTTTTCTCTCTTATCCTCCGGCTTATGCAGCAACTTTCTTGAAGTTAAGCAGTTCAAAGTTCGCTGAATTCAAAACTTCTTAGAAAAGTAAAGAAAGAGGGAAGGGAAAGAAATAGCATAATGATGTCTGGTGATGGAAATTCTTTAAAGTCGCATCTATATGCTGATGAAGCTAGCTGTTTTCTAGAGCAACTGTTCTGAAAAAACTAAAAGAAATCAAGAAATTTTAAACACACTGCAGAAAATGAAAAACAGGTAGGCATATATTTACATAATGTTCTGCAGATATAAGAAAATATATACCATTGCAATAACCAAATATGTAAGTAAATGGTTACAAAGGGTGTTTGGTTCAATTGTAGAAAGTAGAATGCTGTATGGAATATAAATATGCGAGCCAGATGAAGGTTGGAAAGTTGTAAATGTTACAAATAGATTATTTTGTAGACTTGTTTTAGGCTTACCTAGATCTTAACCAGACTAGGTGAATTTAATGGAATTAGAAAGATTAGGTTATAGAAGCAAGGAGCTGGAGAGAATTTTGAAATATTGGCTCAGAATATGGAATTTAGAGATGGAAAATACTGCTAAGCAGTGTTTGGTAGCGCAAACAAGAATAACGGGGATAAAGACATGGATATTGTCACCCGAAAGTCGGAACTCCCTATAGAACTGGCCGGCAGTAGGGTCAGACGTGAAGCATTCTGCCAACGCCTACCCATTTGTCTCCTGTCACTAACTTAAGGGATGATTAGGAGAGGGATCGCGGGCCACTGTGCCGTCTCTTTCCCCTTCTCCTGAGTTCTCGAACATACAGGATATTTCATCTAATCCGGAACCTTCTAGATTGGGCAGTTGGTCCTATATAAGCAACGCGTCGGGCTGGAGGAAGGTTCAGTCCTTGTCGAGCAGCCTGAGGAGCGCCGAGTGAGTTAACGAACGGAAGACTGTGAACGTGCATCGGAGGAGTGTACGTAACTGCGTGCAGTGGACCTGTGACAGACGAACTGGTTAATTGTAATTGTGTACATTACGTAATTCTGTGTAATCGGCAAGTGTTCCGACTGTAATTCGGTGGAAATAAAGAACATTTTTGAGTTGTGCAGATGGACTTTTAATTTCACGATCCCACAAAGTCATAATATATAGAATTCAAAAGATTTTACATGAAGTAGGTATGCGTTCATTATAGTTAGATAGTGGAAGAATAGAAAAAGAATTCTGAAAAGAAGTAAACACAAGAATTGAAGATATTGAAAAACAAGAATTACGGGCTACTCTTAGTAATAAATGATGTCTGAAATTATATAGAACATTGAAAAATATATTGACATCTGTGATAAAGTAGGAAGAGAAGGTTTGTCATGCCTTAGAACTGGAGTAAATACGAAGGAGAACCCAAAAGAAGCCGGACTCCGAGGGCGCTGCCACTCGTAGACGTAGTGCAGGGTTCTCACGCTGGACGGTGTTAGTAGACACTTTCATGAAACAGCTGTGCAGACGGTGTCAGTGTAGAGCTGAACGTGCACGTGTGGTGTTGTGTTTCTCTGACTGTTGGCGGGTTACCTCTGCGAAGTCGTAATGGCAACTTTAAAAGAACAAAGAGTGTGTGTGAAATTTTGTTTCCTGCTTAAGAAAACTGCAACGGAGACACACCAAATGCTTCAGGAAGCTTTCCAGGAGGACGCTATGAGCCGCACATAGGTTTTCGAGTGGTTTGGGCGCTTTAAACGTGGTGAGATATGTGTTGAAGACCAAGCTCGTGCTGGACGCCCTTCAACATCGCGAAATGAGGAGAACATTGAAAAGGTACGCCAAAAGATCAACGAGTATCGTCGCCAAACGATCGACCAAATTTCAGCAGCGACAGGAATCAGTTGGAGCTCGTGCTAGCGGATTTTGAGGGAGGATTTGCACATCAGACGTGTTGCTGCTAAATTTGTTCTGCGCCTTCTCACACAGGAGCACAAAACCATACGCATGAATGTGTGTCAGGACTTGAAAACAGAGACTGCACGTGATCCAAACTTCTTGAACAAAGTCATTACAAGGGATGAGAGTTCGTGTTACAGGTATGACCCAGAAACCAAGCAAGCGTCAAGCCAGTGGAGGACTGCCAACTCTCCCGGACCATAAAAAGCAAGGCAAGTGAGATCAAATGTGAAGACGATGATGATTGTCTTTTTTGATGTTCGTGGAATTCTGCATCGGGAAGTCGTACCCCATGGTGAGACTGTTAACCAGCACTTTTACTTGGATGTTTTAACGCGTCTGCGAGAGGATGTGAGGAGGAAACGCCCGGATCTTTGGCGATCAGGTGACTTGTTTCTGCATCACGACAGCGCTCCAGCACACGGCCTTACGAGTGACCCAGTATTTGGCATCTCAGAGGTGGTCTGTCGTCCGCCCACGTTCCGGATTCGCCGGACCTAGTCAGTGCTACTTTTTCCTATTTCCACGAATGAAAAAAACGCTAAAAGGGGAGCGTTATGACGATGTGGAGGCGGTAAAAACAGTTTCGCAAAGGGCACTGGACAGTATCTAACTTGAAGAGTTCCAAACATGCTTCCAACAGAGGGAAAAGAGACTTGACAAGTGCATCCTATGTAATGGAGAGTATTTGGAAGTTGACTGAATTAATTTTGTAAAAAGGTTCTCAATAAAGTTTTTATGACAATAATCCGGTTTCTTTAGGGTCCCCCTCGTATACTTCAGGGGTAGGGTCCCCCTCGTATACTTAAGGGGCATAACGAATGGATATATTAAAGCAAGATGTCCAATGTGTGAAAAAGAAGACAGTTCTTGGCATTATAATTTTGATTGTCAAACAACACAATTTTGGTGAGAGGAATTTTTTGCAGAAGTGGGAAAACTTACCAAATGAAGTAATCTTGAATCTGAGATCAGAAGAATACATAATAAAACCGGGAATATTTATTGGCAAGGTAAGACAGAAAA
This sequence comes from Mantis religiosa, assembly GCA_030765055.1. Classification (NCBI taxonomy): domain Eukaryota; kingdom Metazoa; phylum Arthropoda; class Insecta; order Mantodea; family Mantidae; genus Mantis; species Mantis religiosa. The sequence continues at coordinate 48,950,793 of CM060960.1, forward strand.
TAGCTCTGGAAAACAGGGAAGACTAATGAAAGCAACTATGGAAAACAGTAGAAGGTATAAAGGGAAACAAAACTCTAGATCCAAGTTTTAAAATGCTCCATTATATACACAACTTGCGTTAATTATAATGGGGTATGTGAATATGCAACTAAAAAATGAGCAGTATGTAAGATATTGTATTTATGTTATATATGTATGAAGTTCTATGTGCTAAATATTTTAATAAGAAATAGGAAATAAACTACTCTCTACCAATACAATAATAGGTGCGTTTGATACATTGTATATCCAGGGTAAACATTGCATTCCACTAAAATATATTTGCATTTCGTCATAAATACACTTTTTGTGGCATTACGAACCCAAAGGAAGCATTATAGGAAAAGGCTGTGAAACGAAAAGGTCATCAATGGAATTCCTAGTAATTAGTCCTTAAATTTATATTAGCAGATGGACCAAATTCTGAAAATAAATTAGTTATCTTTTTCAAGTTAAGGATTTTGTTAACGTTTTAATGGGAGTTTGAGATATAACTTTATTAAAGGTAGATACTCAGCTATGTAGACATATCCCCGACTAAAAAGTAGACATTACGGACTCTTCCCTTCGACCTTACCTCTATCTTCTAGTATTGAAGATGGTATTAAACTATTAGTATTAGATTTGTCAAACGTTCTCCGAATATTACGTACTTACACATGTAGGTATTTTTGGTGAACATTTAAATAACTTCGGAAGGAGTTTAAAGCATTCAAAATCCTATCACAATTGAGGCGTCTAAGTTACATTTTTGTTACACATTTAAGTGAGAAATAAAAGTTAATATCCTCTAAGCTTACTAAATTAAACCAGTTGTGTTTTTTGAGAGTGCTATGCTAAACCATCCGATCCGAAATAGGCGTATGACGCCTGAGTACTGGTTCATCGGCAGTTTTCGTGATGTTGACCCCATTTATGCTCTTGAGACACGCTACATCCCTCGAGATTCAGGGCCTTACCTGGCTCGCTGCTCCAATTTTACTAAAAGCACAAACGTATACCTGGAGTGATAATATTTGGATTTTATGGCATAAGACCTGGCGTATAACATAAACCCACTGTAAGCTGTGACTCTGCTGGAAGTTGGCACTACTTGTGTACATATGAGGGGCAGATAGAGCGAATAACCTTTGGCTATAGCCGGAGAAATGGAAGTCTTTACAAAGAAACACACAGGAAATACAAGTGTATCGCATTTTAATGCCAGTACAAATATTTCCTTCTCTGCCGAGAGAAAATATGCTAAGCTGCTATAAACTTTCCATCAATCGAGACAATGTAGCATCTACAGTTGTCACGTCAAACGTTACTAATTAAAGCTCCATGGAGTTTATAATAATTGAAAGCTACTCTTTTATAAATTTGACACGACTGATTACTTATGCAGCCGTAACTAAGGTAGCTACAAAATAGGAATGAACATAAGGCGGGGCTATGCGTGGCTGTTCTGCGGCTACTAGACGATGCGGTGCGTGCAACGTTGTACAGTTAAGCACACATATTGGCTCGCTTTGCCAAACCATACGGCTAAAGAATTACTTTGTTTTCCCCATGTTACAGAGCTATTTTTTCTGAGGATTACTGTCCAAACCCCGTTCCCGTAGCGGAGGGGATCCGTCCCCTTCAGCTGCCGAGTTGCGGGCGCTGCGGACCCTTAGCACTCGTGGTAACTCTGACGTTACTAGAGGAACCTCGGACCGAACTGCCGAGCTCCTCCCGTAGAGGAGTTGTTCGGTTTGGGTTGGACTCGAGGGGGCAGTGGTTCCCGATACCCGTGGGTGATCGCGTACGTCTCCATTAATATTCCCGGTTACTAGCCTGCAGAGCTAGTAGAAGACGTGCTAGATCGCCAGGCAACCCCACCGAGGTCATATCGGTAGCCTTGCCACTTTGGTGTTGGCGCGCGTAAGTGGCGTATCCACTCCCATCCCGTCTTGTGTCCTTGGACCAGATGTTAGTAACCCAGGTCTTGCCCTATGAAAAGCCCCACGGTGGACGCCGGGCGCCCTTTGAGACAGCTCGGATACTCCCTGGTTAAAGAGACCGGGTCTTGGTCCTACGGGTTCATGACTAATGGGAGTAGAGCCTCTGGACTCAACTGTCCAAACCCCTTTCAAAATTAACCCCTTAAAAATTTCACTTTACAACATCTGCTCTTGTTGCCTCACTTCACAGCTGTTTATTCCTTAAATACCTCGTTGATAATTCTAGATATTTCCGGAATAAACAAAAATTCGAATAGATAGAGTCAACATGAAAAATTCAATGCCATGGCCGGTATGTGAACGACGGATCTCCTGGTTTCCGTCCAGTCGCTCTAACCCTTGAACTACCATGGCCAAAGTGCCGTCCTGACATTCAATTCTCCATTTGACGGTGTACCTCGAATGCGTAAGCCCCTAGTGGTGTACTGGGGAAATATACGTATCAAATGGAGAATTTAATGTCAGGACGGCACGTTGGCATTGGTAGCTCAAGGGTTAGAACGACTGGACGGAAACCAGGAGATCCGTGGCTCAAATCCCGGCCATGGCATTGAATTTTTCCTGTTGACTCTATCAAAAACCTTAGCCAATATATGGCTAGTGTGGAAATGAAATGCAATGTGTAGTGTTTAACGCCCGTGTTCACTACATACGGCACCGCAGGCGATGACACTGATGATACATGAGATAAAGACGGAGCACCGGTGGAATGAGAGGGTAGGTGAAACCGGAGATCCCGGAGAAAACCTGCCCAAGCGCCGTGTTGTCCACCACAATTCTCACTTTACGGCAGCCTGGGATCGAACCCGGCCGCCTTGGTGAGAGCCAAGCGGTCTAACCACTGAGCCACGGCGCGGCCTGTCTAGTGTGGAGAAACAATTAATTTCCATCAATTAACTAAAATTAAAAGAGTTAAATGATGAAGCCTGGGACTCAAGTACTTACGATAGTAGGTCGCCACAAAAGGTGTATCTCGGATGTGAGAGTCCCTAATGGTTTACCGGGGAAATATACGAGTCAAATGGAGAATTTAATGTCAGGACGGCACGTTGGCCATGGTAGCTCAAGGGTTAGTGACTGGACGGAAACCAGGAGTACCGTGGTTCAAATCCTGGCCATGGCATTGAATTTTTCATGTTGACTCTATAAAAACCCTTAACCTGTATAGGCTAGTGTGAAGAAATGATTAATTTCCATGAATTAACTAAAAGTAGAATTCGAATGTTCTATACAACACTCAAGATATCACTAGAATGTTCCAATTATCTCACTTATCTGTGTCGGTAGGTCTTGTCTCAGTGACAAACCTGCTGGCAGGAAGAGTGGTCTGCTCTGCGGACTGCTTTTTTACTCATAGTTATCTTTTTAAAAAGGAGCCTGCTCCACTGTGTCCGTTTTGCAATGAAGCGTTATCTGTACGACACGTGCTGCTAGAGTGTTTTTTCCCTGGCACACCTTAGGACGTCTCTGCAGCTGCCGAACAGTTTCGCAGAAATGCTAGCGGACGATAACACAGTTCTGCAGAAGGTTTTTAGATTGTTTTCTAGGTTACACTTTAGAATTTAATGAACAGAATTTTTGGCAGTTTAGATCTATATTTCTGTTTGTTTTTGTAGTTTGTTATGTGCAAGTATTTTTATGAGATTATTTACACTTTTATTCAGTTTTAGAAATATTTATATCTGGCTTTTGCCATGATTAATTCTTCAAAGGGCGCTGATAACCTCTGTTAGAGAAGTGAAACTTAGTATACTCTTTTAAGATAATACAGTTAATATGCACGATTGTTTCCATAATTTTCCATTGTTTATAACTAATGCTACATATGTTTTCTATATGCAGATTTATTTACAAACTTAAGCCCATTTTTTTTTTCAAAATTCACATATGCTATCTTACTGAAATTTGGTATATTATTTTAAAACACATAAAAATGATTTTGTTGGACTTAGATTTCTTATTGAAACTGTATAGAATTAAAAAAAATGCTAATCATATGCATCCTTTAAAAATTCAAATAATTTAATATATTTTGTATCATCACATTACATCTGGAGCTTAATCTTAAATTCTAGAACCAGCAAAATGTTCATTGTGGCATAAGAAAGCTGTGTGCTAAATTGCATCACTGTAGATGGAGTAGTTTGAGAGAAAAATGGGTTGAAGTTGTAGAAAATGCAACTTACGGGGAAAGCCAATTAAAAATACAATAAGTATTATTCAGTTTGCCTTTTAATTTTAAGTCAGAACTTCCCATATCCATAATCTGTATCCTCATTCTGGTCTTCTTCAGCCTTTCTTTTTAAATTCCTCTTCTGTCTTGCTTCTTTCTGCATTAATTTCATAGCTCTGTCTTCACCAGCGATGCGAATGTTGTCGATACTCCATAAACACACCAGGTTGATACCCTAACTGATGCATAACTTTCTTTCTGCCAACATTCCCATCATTAAACACTATTGCAGCTTCAAATGTAGCAATTTTCACCACTATGGAAGACATAAATGATGTTTTGGGACACCTTTTCCATATCAAACTGTTGAGGCTTTCATTTGGGTTTTGTGTCTCTCCATAGAGACATTTGTTTAGCAAGTCTGGGTGTGCTAAGAATTGGTAGGTGGGCTTTATAGATTCCAACACAGCTGATGGAAGACTATGTGTTGCTGCTATGCAACACGAGGGCATTTAATTTTTTAAAGGTACATACAGACCACGTACAGTCATAATATTTTGGTGTTTGATAGCTAACACTATATACTAATTTACAAAACAATAAAAAAGAATTGGATTTTTTGAAACATTTTTCGTACGTCCCCCCTTAAATCAGTAGCCAAGAGGCTGTTATGAAAACTGTATAGAAGTAAAGATAAATAATCCACAGACTTATAAAATAAAGAAATATATAGTGACTTGCTTTTCACTTGTTTTTGTGGGACATGTCCTGCATTACATTATGATGGCATTATTTCGTGCAGCCATTAAATTAGTTTTGGAGCTTGGACTGTAAAGTTTCATGTCCTGGAGTTTGCAAAGCGCCTTCATCGTTTTTATAGAGCCCAGTTTTACGTAGCCGTTGCATAATGCAAGAACAAGCACGCCCATTCTGATGGCTTGAGGTTTCGGAGCTATAAATTGTGTACCAAACGGAAGCAGCATTATACATAATGTAATGTCCAAAGTTTTTGCAACACGACCGTTACTCTCTGGTACGTTGTTCCCTCATGTCTCATGCATGCTGCCTCAAGCTGTAGTGTTGTAGTGTGAAAAATATACAGCTGTCCCTTCATGAAGGGGACATCTAAATAATGATTTTGGACTTCAAAAAAAGAAAGCATAACTTTCAGAGTTTGTTTCACAGCTTTATGACTTTTAAATATGGGAGCCTGGGGTGAAATTTCACAAAATGAGTTATTGCCAAAATAATATTCCCTAATATTTTTAGAACGAATAGCGATATTTATTTTCCTGTCCTATAGTTTTAAAAGTCATAAATAGACTCATTTTGAAAAGGCTGCACAGTGTGCCACCTCCCCTATTAGCCATTTGTAACTGTGTTCTCTCCTTGGTTGTAACCTTATTGAAGAGCAGACCCTTATTAGGAAAGGAAGCCCTTGTTTTTGCTGTTAAGTGAGTGAGTGAGTGTGTGGTGTTTTAGGGCCGGTCGACAACAAGGGGCCCGAAGTCAACACAAAAACCTAAAGGCTATAAAAATTTAGCTAAAAAGGTAAAATATAATAAAAACACTCAACTGTTAAAATTACATTAAAACGATCTAAAGACTAATAATTTAAAAACTCTAAAAGTAATAAATATAAAATACAAGTCAGACTTGTTTATTAAAACCGATTTTAAAAACAAACCGCAGAGCCTTATCCACGGCCACTGGGTCGTCACCTAAAACACCGTGCAAGTTAGTCCCCAAGCCCAAAGACTGGCGAACGCGGGCGTACTGCGGGCAATCCAGCAATACATGCCGCACAGTGAGGCGTACTGCACATGGAGCACACACAGGGGCCGGTTCCCCTCTTAACAAATGGCCATGAGTTGCTCGTGTGTGCCCAATTCTCAGCCGGGTGAGTATCACCTCGGCTCGCCGGTTATCCCTGCAGGAAGTTAGCCAGGGTTGTACGCTCTCCTTTATTGCCCGGAGTTGTGTGCCTTCCAAAGCTGTCCAGGAGTGCTGCCAAGCAGATAGAAGTTGGCGACGGAAAACACTTTGCACATCCTGGTATGGCACCGTAGTTCTTAAACTCCGGGGCAAATGGCAAGCAGACTTAGCAGCCGCGTCCGCCTCCTCGTTCCCAGAAATCCCAACATGGCCTGGGGTCCAAGTAAAAACAAAATGGTATCCTCGACCGAGCATTTGCGAGATTTGGGCCTGTATTTTTAAAACAAGGGAGTGATATTAATCTGTGCATCTGATGGTAATTCTTCCATGCTTTGTTTATTCTGTTTTGAATTACTAGTGCTGCTTTCAAGAAAGAAATAAGCAATAATTTTGGTGTAAGAAATTGGCATGGAAGCCAGTACAAACAGTTTAACTAATCCCGATTAAATAATAAAAGAGTTACAACCCCTAAAATGGAAAAAGTGTTGCAACACATGACAATATATTGACTTCGTCAACCCTAACCTCAAATATTTGCGATGAATCTGAAGCGTGAATGGATTCTTCGAGAAAAAAAATGTTTTCTTTATTGTGTAATGGCAGTAATGACATTTAAACTAAAGTAAATAATGATATTAGATTAAAAACTTTTCAGTTAGTAGTTATGGAAACTTTGTAAAGTGTACATTTTGTGAAAATTGAAAATTGTTGTCATATCAGATGACACCAGAAAGAAATGGTTTATTAGCTACATTACCAATCAGTTGCCAGAAATGTAATAAAGAATACACATTTGAAACATCCAGAAGTGTTGAAAGTGGTGTAGAAGTAAATGTAAGGTTTGCTTATGGCTTGAGAAACATTGGCAAGAAGGGAATTGAGGCAGATAAGACAGTGGCTACTGTTAACTAAATCTCAAGCAGTCACATTCACCCGGCGCACTCTACAAGATGTACCCAACCTCCGCTGGCTGGTGAAGGAGTACAATGGTCCACGGAGGCTACATACCTCGGAGTAACCCTGGATTGGCGTCTGACGTGGAAACAACACCCCAGCACTGCGGCAAACAAAGTGTCCAGAAGGATAGCCATGCTGTATCCTATGTATAATGGGAAATCGACAATGAGCCTGCACAACAAATTGCTCATATATAAGCAAATACTCCGCTCTGCACTAACCTATGCTTGCATAGTCTGGGGAGCTGCAGCAAAATCCCATCTCCACAAACTCCAAGTCCTTCAAAACCGCTACCTTCGGATAGCAACAGCTTCCGATTGGTACAACACTAATGATAATATCCATGCAGAACTCTCCCTTCCAAAAATCACCGACTACATCCTTACCCTATCCCATGGTTTTTATAACAAGCTCCCTTCTAGCTTCAACAGTCTAATCCACGGTCTGGAGGAATATGACCTCGACCCCGGTGAAACCTACAAGCGACCCAGAGTAGTGGTAGCACCACCATAGGCTCCTACAAACCACATCTGAGCTATCCATGACACATCTAATCCTTAACAACTATTAAAAAACCATTACATTACCTATTCGCCACCATCTACCCACCGTCATGCCAGTAAGGGACAAGGTTTCGAAATGGCAAAATGTCGAAGGCCTCTCCTCTGAGGAGGAGGTTCAACCTTCAACGACACCACTGTACTGTGTGGCCGCTGTTCTCAATTTACCAGCCATCGCCATCAAATTTAACAAAATAATTATTAATACCATAGAGCAAGTGACCGTGGAGTCTAGGAAGAAGAGAAGGAGTGAAAAACAAAAGAAGGAAGATGCTGATGATGAAAAAAGATGCAGAATATGGATCTGGGGAAATTCTGAGGTGTAGTTCCAACATAATAATAATAATAATAATAATAATAATAATAATAATAATAATAATAATAATAATAATAATAATAATAATAATAATGATGATGATGATGATGATGATGATGATGATGATGATGATGATGATGATGATGATGATGATGATGATGATGATGATGATGATGATGATGATGATGATAATGATAATGATAATGATAATGATAATGATAATGATAATGATAATGATAATGATAATGATAATGATAATGATAATGATAATGATAATGATAATGATAATGATTATTATTATTATTATTATTATTATTATTATTATTATTATTATTATTATTATTATTATTATTATTATTATTATCATTATCATTATCATTATCATTATCATTATCATTATCATTATCATTATCATTATCATCATCATCATCATCATTTATTATTTATTATTTATTATTTATTATTTATTATTTATTATTTATTATTTATTATTTATTATTTATTATTTATTATTTACTATTTACTATTTACTATTTACTATTTATTATTTATTATTTATTATTTATTATTTATTATTTACTATTTATTATTTATTATTTATATTATTTATTATTTATTATTTATATTATTTAATATTTATATTATTTATTATTTATATTATTTATTATTTATATTATTTATTATTTATATTATTTATATTATTTATATTATTTATATTATTTATATTATTATTATTATTATTATTATTATTATTATTATTATTATTATTATTATTATTAATAAATAATTATTAATAATAATATTAAAAATCATATATTAAGGTGATTGCTAATGTTTGTTTTACTGGTAAAAAAAATTATGACTAAAGTACTTTGCAGTATACGGAAAATAAACACACTTACTTTGAGCTTGCCTCTTAGTAGCTGCCATCCTGACTCACATCAACAGAGAATGACTAACAGGGAACACAGCGCTCCAGTGTTAGAGGCACGAAGTAGAGGTACTCAGCTGTTGACCCGTGGGTTTGAAATACTATTTTCCCATTTGGAGAGAAAGATAAAAATTATTGAACTTAGATCCACGTATGTGGACCCGGGGAGCGAAGAGGTTAATGCTGTTTTCTTCTGTTTTATTATTTTTTTTAAGTTTGGGTGCGCTCATCTATAAAACTACCGCAGCTACAAGTCTACATTTTTTCAGGAATTAAAGCAATACTTAAACTGATTTAAAGATACTTGTAGAAATTTATGCGAAAATTTGCATGTTAAAAAAATAAATCTTAAATATTTTAGAGCTAACTTTGAGACATTTATTTTAAAAAATGACATATCCTTTATTAATACTCCAAAACAAGATCTATTACCTTTAAAGAATTGTGAAAGTGTTGTAAAATAACAAGTAAAAGTTTCAAATTGATGCGTTCGGTGGTTTTTTGAGCCAAACGCACAAGAAAACTCTCATTTCAACATTGGTGAGATAGGTTGTTCCCGCTCCAATAGACGTCTTACGTTATACATATTAAGTATGGAAAATTACAGACGGTATTTTCAATGTTGGATGAATGGATTGGATGGTATGGAGAGGTCTTTATTTCCAGAAACCCCTACAGGAGGTTATACCAACCTGTGGCACGCACGAAGAGACCACAGTACCACATTTTACTGGTTTATTAAAACTTGGAACAGTCTAAAAGTATGAAAAAGTATCCACAACATAATTGAAATTCCAAAATCTACTTATTTTAAGAAGAATATGCAGCCGCTTTTCTCTGCAGGCTCAAAAAAGACCTTGAAAATGCTGGTAGCCAGAAGTTTACCATTTTCTGTCCTACGTAACATCCCTAAGATATTGTTAAAAATTTGGATAATTGTTTATGTGTTAACTAGCATCATGAGCTTTGTGGAAAGTAAATACTGATCACAAATCTACTCGTTCTTACTGCTTATTTCGTGAAACAAGTTGCATTTTATAAACAATTCTTGGCTTTTACGAGGGTCGTTCAAGTCAATCCGGGACATTTCTTTTTTCAAATTTAAATGGACGCCAAAGCTTGAGGTTTTGTATGCAGTAGATAGTGGTATCTGTCATTATCTATGTTTTGAAAGCCAGTACGCCTACACAAATCAAAGATGAGTTGCATTCTGTGTATTGGGACTCTGCGCCATAATTTACCACAGTGAAATTTTGGGTAGCTGCTTTTAAACGTGGCGTAAGAGCTGTGGAGACAATGAACGTTCTAGGCGTCCAGAAACTGCAACTACCAACGAAAACATCGACAAAGTTCACCAAACGGTGCTAGATGACCACCGAATTAAAGTGAGAGAGTTAGCAGAGGCTATGAACATGTGAAAAGAACTTTTTTGTCACATATTAAATCAATATTTAGACATAAGAAAGCCGTCGGTAAGTTGGGTGTCACGTATGCTCACATTAGACCAAAAACGTTTTCGAATGAACATTTCCAACGCTCTGTTGGCGCAGTTTAGGCGCAATAAATCTGAGATTTGGCACCGATTAATTACTGTAGATGAAACTTGGATACACCATTATATGCCCGACACAAAAATACAGTCCAAACAGTGAACTGCAAAAGGGAAACACGCTCCAAAGAAAGCAAAAACTGTTTTTTCTTGGGGGGGGGGGACTGCGAAAGTGATGGTGACTGTTTATGGGATAGTCATAGAGTTATTTTAATCGATTATCTTCAAAAAGGAAAAGCATTACAGGAGCATACTACGCATCATTTCTTGACAAGCTGAAGACAGAACTTGCGGAGAAACGGCCACATTTCCAGAAAGGCTCATGTTGAAGCCCCAGTTTCAGGATCTATAATTTTAGCTGGAGTTTTACCAACACAACACACCGTCTCACACTTTAGCGGTTGCAATGACGAAAATCCACGAATTTTGCATTGAACTGCCTGACTATCCGCCTTACTCACCAGATCTAGCCCCAATCGACTTCTTATTGTTCCCTCATCTGAAAATTGCGCTCGTAGGCTCGTCAAATGAAGAGGCGATCACTTTTGTGAACAATTATTTTGCAGGGAAAAACGCCGCGTAGTATTTGGACGGGTTAGAGATTGCGGCATCGCTGTGTAGAGTTACAAGGAGACTATGTTGAAAAATAAAAAAATAAAAAAATTCTGAAAAAATGTCTTGTATCTTTATTACGTCGGAAACTTATCAGACCACCCTCGTGTATTCCAGAAAATAAAATTACAAATGATTTCCCTATTTTATTACAGTTTATTTGAAAAAAGTAATAAGACTTTTTAAGGAGTAAGTGAAGTGTTGGATAACATTTTGTATGATGCTACTGAATCTAAAATTATTTATATGCCGCGGAAATTTACAAACCTTTATAACAGGGCTGTTCAATAAAGAATGATCACAATTTTTCTTTTTTTGACGGCATACCTTTACTCATAATTTTGATGGTCCTCCTTCTCAAAATAGTCTCCCCTGAATACGATGCACTTGTCCCAGCGTTTCTGCCAGTTTTCAAAGACATGCTGGAAACCATTTTTGAGAGATCCTTCAAAATCGTCTCCGCAGCCTTCACCACTACTTCTGATGATGGATAATGCCTCCCACGAAGGCGTTTCTTCAAGTTAGGGAATCGAAAAAAGTCACATGTGGCTAAATCCGGTCCATAGGGAGGATGAGGGATACACATCACGTTGAGTTTTGCAAGATATTCAGTAACAATATTGGCAGTATGCAGCTGCGCATTATCGTGATGCAGCATCTAGCCTGCTTCATGGAAATGTGGTCTTTTGCGCCTGATATGGACTTGCAATATTTTCATGACATCCCTGTAGTATTGTCCAGTTACTGACGTGTGTGCAGGTACAACATGTTGATAAACCATTCCCTGAATATCAAATAATGAGATGACAATAACTTTCCCAGCAGAAGCAACCACTTTTGCTTTTTGGGGGGTTGGTGATGAAGGAGATTTCCACACTGAGCTTTGCTGTTTGCTCTCAGGATCAAAATGATGTAGCCAAGTTTCATCAGCAGTGATTACGTTTGAAAGAAACTCCGGATCTTCCTCTAACATCAACTTTAACTGCATGCAGGCATGCATGGGAATGTCCTTTTGTTCGGGAATCAACAGTCTTGGAACCCATCACGCACAAACACGTCTCATGTGTAATATTTCTGTCACCAACGTGTGGGTAGCATCCAATGAAATGTTCAGTATTTCAGAAAGTAATCTTAAGGTAATTCGTCGATTCTCTCTCACAATGGCAGCAGCAGTGTTGATGTTTTCTTCCGTAAGAGCAGTAACTGGAGCACTGAGTTCACCTTCCTTTAAAATTAATTTTCTCCCCTCTTTAAGCACTTGAAACCACCTTCGAGCTGTGCTGTAGGGAAGAACAGACTCTCCATAGACCTCCTGTAACATTGTATAGGCCTCAACTGAAGATTTGTTGAGACGAAAGCAGAATTTCAAAGCCACATATTGTTCCTCACGTGTTATCTCCATTGCAGCGGTAGGCGATGCTGAACATGTCCTAACTTGCGTGTTTCTCACTTGTGGGAACCAGGAGAACCAACAATGAAACTACTACGGCGTGTTTGTTTCACATTAAGCTAAGAGAATATAATAAGTTTGAATTTTAGTGTGAAAAATAATAACCTTAAAAGCATTATGGTCATTATTTATTGAACAGCCCTGGTAAGTTATGTCTTGATTCATAGCTACTGTGAATAACTTTTACTCGGAGTATACACAGAAATACAATTACTTTATCCATTCCAAAGAGAATACTAATTGAAGTGGAGTGACATATACAACATTATCAACATGTTCGGCCCGGCTATGTAATGAGTTGGCCATATTGCAGTACAGTACACCAACGGTTATAAAACAACTACAACAACCTTTGTAAGAGCATTTTGCTGGATTGGTAGAAAAAGTCGTAACGCATTACCTCTTTTTGTTTACACCTCTGTGTACCGCACGAGTGGTTCATTTCAGAAAACAAAAAGTTTTAGCAGCAAAACACTGCAGTAACAACAGTTGGCTTGTGACGATTTTCAAGTTTTTGTTTCCTTCCGATTACTGTTATTATCGTAGGGGCTCTCAACGCTCGGGCAATGGAGTGCGTTTGTGCTCGTGAAACAAAAGTAGTTTGGTTTCTTTGTTTCGTAATGACCCTGAAAATAAAGCAGGAATACCGCAGCGAGTAAATTGATAAAGCAGAGAAAAGCGTAAGGGAGAGAATGAACTCGAAGTTATAAAAGTTCCAGCCTTTTAATGACGAAACTTAGTCTAAATAAATATGCTACCACATTCCTTAGTTATGTAATTTATTCTTTGGCTCATCTTTACAAAACTGGAATATCTTTTATACCACAATAGTTTTTGCAGTTAGGTGAATCTCCATAGATAAGAACACATCAAATGCCCAACTACCTAGTCCTTCAATAAACAGATATCCCGTAAAACAGTTGCAAAACGCAACGGGGAAATTCCAGTTAAACTAACGGCAATGATGTGAACAGACTACACAGGCTGCTTAACCTTAGCAACTGCCTCTTGTTGTTCGGAGCAGAACAAAGTCAAAAATCATACACTCCCCTAAAGCCTAGCAAATGTTTACATAGAAATACAATTTCGTAGTTTCATTATTTTGGAACTTTCACTTGGCTTTTCACAGTACGTCTCAACATTTTATATTGATTTCCATTGGATATTATTTATTGTGACGTCTTCAATACATGTTCTTTAAGAACTTTTAACAGACATCAATGTTAACTTGTCAGTAATTTGTCGTTCATATTGTACAGAGTAAAATGATTTTGAACTAGGTACTCTCTACCAGCATTTCAGTTTTTCCTTTAAAATTATTAGGAATAGCTTCATATTTTGAACATCATTTTGGAAGCAAGAACAGTGCTGGGGTGATGAATGTTACACTTTTGATTATCTTTTATCTCATAATTTGTTATGAATGAGACCTAATTGCATATAAAGATGTTTAGGATCCAGAATATATACTTGCAGGTAAGGGTTAAAGTCTTCATGCCCGATTTCACCAACAAATATTAAGACTTAACACGAGTTTAGCAATAGTTAACACAAAAATTGCATTTCACCAACAAGTGTTAGCGTAACACTCCTGTTAAATCTCATGTTAAGCTAACAAGCCGAAATTCTTAGGTTAAGTCCTTAACAATTGCAAATAGTCAAGATGGCGAGCATGAACTCAGCTGTTGATGTTAATTTGCTATATTTAAGACCGTCTAAATGGCATTCATAATAGAGTACGGCCTATGAGGAGAAATGATTTTGAGGAGATATAGGAAGAAAATTGTTTTACGGAGGTATAGACTGTCGAAACATGTTGCTATGAAGGTTACTGCGGAAGTACAAGAGAGGTTAGAACATGCATCGAAAGGAATATGGCGATCTCGCCTTTGATTCAAGTATTAATAACTGCGATTTTATAATTTACTGAATTATATGGATAATACATTGTTCACCTACCGTCTTGAAACGTTCAAGACACTTGCCCTTCTTCGCACTTCGTTTTAAATTTAGGTAATACTAAGAACATGCATCGAAAGGAATATGACGATCTCGCCTTTGCTTCAAGAATTAATAACTTTGGGATTTAATAATTCACTGAATTATGTGGATAATACACTCTCTACCTCCCGTCTTGAAACGTGCAAGTACTCGTCACTTCTGTCCTTCGCACCGCGTTTTAAATTTACGTAATACTGACGAAGTTGTTTCGTGGTTCTAGTACTGACATATGAATTTGAATTAAATTTGTTTCTAATGTTTTCCCACGTGACATCTTTCTCTTTTACATTCACCGCATCCGTCCTCTTATTTTCCACGATATCCTTACACTTCGCCACCAATTTAATTAACAATTCTTTCTCCGTCGATGAGAAATTTGTCTCACGGTGTTTGTTTACGATTTTGTTTACCCGCCATTTTTCAGCTGTGTGCAGACGAAAATGAAAACAAAGACGCATCGCAGTACGTTCGTTATCCTTCTATAGCTGTAATATTTACAAGTTTCTTGGCGTTAACACGTGTTTGTTAACATCTTCAGAAAACAGGTTGGTGAAATGCAAAAAATATGACAGCTTTGTGAGCGTTGTGACAATTGATACGTTACATTTGTTAACATCGATTATAAGATCTGTTGGTGATAGGCGCATAGGTGTACAATTTGTTAGCTTTAAGCTAGTGATGGGTCCCCGAAACTTGCGACTTCATTATTCGCGATACTTGAATGGTATCGACATCGAACGATATTTCAGAAGAATTGCTGGATGTTTTTCGATACTACTGTGCTGATTCTGCGATTTTAATCTATTTTAAAATAACAAAATATTATTGTTGCTAGAAGAACATTGCATAGTCCGAGAAATTGTCAGGAATGTGGTATCTGTACAGTAATCATGTGTCAAATTCACAGTCATTTGCCAGTTCCCAAGCAGAAATCACTGCATATCTCAACGATGATTTGTGACCTCCTCTTTCTAGTGCACTGTATTATTTTTTTTTTAAAAATTCAACACTTACAGAACTACAAAAAGGTAGCCGCTAAATATTTATGTATTCATTGGAACCAAAAGCAATAGCAACAAAGGCCGAAAAGAAGAATCTCAAGAAACGAAAAAAAGGAACGAAAATAAATCAGGGTGCTGTAGTGCCCCTAAATTTGTATGGTGTATCTGCATTCTAGGATGCTCTTAATAAAAAATGGGCAGCTAAAAAACTTGCACAAATTCAAACAGGATTTCTCCTTCGCATAATTGGAAGATATCGTACAATCTCCACTGATGCAGCTCAGATTATAGCTAACATCGAACCTTTGGCTCTCACTGGTTTATCAACAGCAACTATTACGAATTTAAGACATGAACGTGAATGTGCGTCTTATCTGTCTCACTTAAAACTACAAATCCCGGAGCATGCTACCACAGCAGGGCACCCATCAAGTTTTGTAACCTGTTTAAAGGAAATATGTAATTTTCATGATCATTACATATATACAGACGGTTCGCGTTACCAATTTGGAGATAATATATCTGCAGTAGGATGTGCTTTTGTGGTTTACAAAACCAAACGGAAGTAACTCACTCCATGTTTAAATTGTCACTTGAATATTCTGTATTCCAGTCGGAGCTCTTAGCAATTAAAGAAGCTATAAAATGGTGTACTGTTAATGGGAACAGTGGCCGTATTCTTAGTGATTCACGATCAGCTCTACTTGCTATTAATGATAAATACAATTTAAATTCATTAGCACATGAAATCAGAACCTTGCTTCAAAACCATCCAGGACATATTTGCATGGGATGGCTTAAAGGACACGGTGGAATTTTAGGTAACGAGAGAGCTGATTGCTTGGCTAAGAAGGCTGCAGAATCCAATCTTCCTGTGACATACTCTTTATGTCCTATTTCTACTGTAAGGAGAATAATACATCAACATATTCTTGAAGAATGGAACCAACAATGGCTAACAACTCCAAATGGAAGTTTAACAAAAACATTATTTTTCCCTAGTGTATATGACAGAGGAAAAATGTGAAACTCTTGTACCAAATTTTGTTTTGACACAATTTTTAAGTGGACATGATAAACTTGGTGAATACTTATCACGCTTTCACTTAACATCCAGCCCCGAGTGCATGTGTGGTGAAGAATTTAAAACTGTGGTTCATCTCCTTTTTCTGTTGTCCCATTTTTTAGAGAGAAAGACAAGAATTAATATTCAAGCTAGACTCTCCAGGAACTGAATTTTCTGCTCCGCTTACATCTTTGCTAATGAAGCCACAACAGTATAAGTACTTCATGATGTTTATAAACTCAGTGTTTAAACGTCTGAAATAGTTTAAATTAACATGCATCAGAATAAAACATAATTTCTTCCTTCTTTTATTTAAAATATTTTTGTTAAAATTGTATATTTTTATGTATCAACTCTAACCCTAATATACCTCTGTGTGAAATAGGTTCAATAAATCTGGATTAAAAAAGAAAATCGCCTGATAGCTCCAGATTGTATAAACTAATTAAATATATGTGACGATGACGAACTTTACGACTTGGAATCTGTGTCAAAGGATATCTGTTTTATTTTGCAGAATTTGTACAAAATAACGAACTTCGGTTCCGTTGTGTCTCCCGCTCTGAACTGGCACATGAGGAATGCAATGGAGCCGATACATCTGTTAATTATAAATGCAATTATTGTACAAAGAAATATTAAATTGGTTTATTCAGTTTCGAGCGCCATTAACCGCATATGGCGGGCAATGCCGTTCGACCCAACTTTTTACATTTGTTTATTTCCATGGCTTCCTGTTTAAATAAATGTAGCTTGCAATTTGATTTAAAATGATTTCTGTTATCAAACTTAAGATTGCTAAATAATTTTTCTTAAGTGAGCGCCATTATCCTACTCTCTTATAGATCAGAAATAGTAAAGGCCTTAACACTGAACCTCAGGGCTGGAAGACGTAAGTTACAACAAAGATACAAATAAATAAGTACCGGGACATGATTTCCAAATTATAATTTATTAACTACCAAATAAATACAAAAATACAATTTAAACAATTTTTCAGATAATAAAAGAAAAGCAATAAATTAAAAAAATTAAAACAAAGACAAAAACTACCAATTTAGAAATTTACAATTTAACTAATAAAAATTTACTAGAATCCAGTATACAAATAACTGGCAACCAGTTACAAATAAACTACAATACCGGAAACCGATACTTAATGTACTGGTAACCAGTACATCTAAAACTTATCAATTTACCTTTTCAATTAATAAATACTTTTAAAAAAAAATTCAAAATTTTTACCAATAACTTATATAAAAATAATTCATAAAATTTACATTACAAAAATCACAAAATTTACAAATTTAAAACTACTCCAAATTCCTTAAACAAATTAAAATACATCAATCAATTTATATAAACAAACATACATTCAATTATTATTCATACTTCTACACAAATCAACACTTTTTTTCAAATCTAATTTATATCAAATTAAAGATATATATTTCATATCTTAACAATTAAAAATTCATCTATAATAATAACCTTCAAAAATTACAATACAACTCAAATGTTAAACAAACAATCATACATTCAAAAAACTTTTATATTAATTCAAAATTAAACCATTACAATAAACAACTTCAACAACCAAACCAAACCATTCAATTTAATTTATTTATAATTTAATATATTTACCTTATTAACACAAAAATAATTTAACATTATATTAAAACACATTTCAGCTATTAAATCTCCTAAATCTTTAACAAAAAAATCTATTCTATATTTTCTCAAAACACACTATCTCTTCTTCAATTTAAACCAAATCTATATTAAATAACATAACTAAATAATTTATCAAATCAAGTCCTTAAATACATTTTTTCTGAATATCCACTTCTTAAAATAATCCATTCAAATCCTCCTTCACCTTTCACTCAAATTTTCCATAAAATAATCCATAACTCAATTCACCAATATCCTTCACTACAAAACAACCATCCAAAAAACTTTACTCATCCATTAATACACCACATTATCACTTACAACACTTCTCTCATCATCTTACTCCGGGGAGGGGAAATCCCTCCCCAAATTAAACAACAAATAAATTTCTTAAGTCGCTTTAAACATCAGGGGGAGGGGCAAAGCTCCTCCCGCAAAAAGATCTACCATTATCACTACTCAAAATTATATTTAATTTGAGGGAAGGGCAATACCTCCCCTAAAACTTTCACAAGATACTATGTTTCATAAGGAAAACAAAGATACAATTGATTAATTAGGTGAGGAATGAACTAATGGTCCTTGAGATAATATCAACAGTTTATAAGATGGAGACCATTTTCTCCCTGAACGCTGCCACGTTTGTCTTCTTCAAAAGCAATAAAATCTTGTGTAAGACACGTGTTTGTGTGTGCATGGCCTTAATATGGAGCACTTCAGACAAAATAATATATTGTCGACATTGTGCAAATCCAGAGCTATTATTCTGCTACGTCTCTTTATGAGAATTCCGCAGTTTCCGAGACTTGATCTTCTCGCTTGGATATTTCCTACCCGTTCATCTTTCTTTACGTTTTTCTTTGAGACCTCCATATATCTTTATGTATGCACTTCTCTATCCGAAGTTGTTTTACTTTATTTTCATTCTCTTCAAAATCTCATAAGCTGCTGCTTTTTATGATGCTTTTGTCTTGCTGTGGCACGCTGGTTATATAGTAAAATATGTCGACATTTCTAGTTCGTTCCAGTTTTATCTGAAACATGTAATATTCTTTATTTGATTGTAGAATCTTGTAGCATTTATTGGGAGTCATAAAGGCCTTATATGATAAATTCTGACTTTTCAGTTTTTTGCATATTATGAAAATATAATCCATTCTGATTAAGCTGACATCTGTTTTATTACAGCAGACCAATATTCACTATTTTAAATTAATTTATATAAATATAACTGTTTTAAAATCCTGGCAAGGTTTTATAGAACAAAGTATAACTCCAGAACTGTTTGATCTAGAAGGCTGTGGTTTGTCTTATATTTTAGGGGAAATTCTGGTTCATATGTTGGCTAATCTGGAATTCAATGTAGCATCAGAGTTTTGTAGTTATAGTTTGCCAAATTATATAAACAAGTGGTAATATCTTAGATATTTGTAGATTAGATTTATTTGCGTTCAGTAGGTTCACTTGTAGCCAGAAAAGGCTGTGAACATTGAACATATCCAGAGGTATAAAGTTTAACAGCATATATATGTACAAAAGTTAACATAAGACACATATTATGGTATACAGACAATATGAACAACAATATGGAAAACAAAGCAGGGATAATTATATATGATACAAAATGAAACACATTTTAAACCAGCTTTCACTTGGCTTATGCCAGTACGTCTCAACCTTTTTGCAGTGGATACCATTCTTGTTATTTATTAAATACATATACATTAAAAATAAACTTTCAACATGCATCAAAGATTTATTAGTAATGATTTGTCATTGGAATAGTTAGATACTACTTACAGAGCTACAGAAGCATTATGAGGATAATTTTTCATTCAGATAATCTTGTACAGAATAAAAATATTTTGAGTAAAGGTACTCTCTAACAGATTTTTTAAAAGCACCGAAATTATCAATTTTTTTAAGAACATTAGGAAGTGTGCCAAATAATTTGATAGTTTCATAATTTAATCCTTTCTGGAAGCAAGAAAGTTTAGCACTGGGATAATGGATATTATACTTTTGTCTAGTGTTTATTCTGTGAATTACATTATTTGTTGCAAATAAGGCACGATTGTATACAACGAATTTTAGGATCGAGAATATATACATGCAAGGAAGTGCTAATATCTTCAATCTTGTAAAAAGATCTTTACAGGAGCATCTGGTGTGGGTGTTAGTAATGATTCTTTAATCCTCTTTTGTATAAGAAATATTTTTTTTTTACTTTATACTGAGTTGCCCCAAAATAATATTCCATATTCCATAAGAGTTAAAGTATGCATAATATACTAATTTAAGTGTGTCTTTAGAACTAACTTTAACCAGCTCTTGGATAGCATAACAGGCAGAGTTGAGTTTAGGTAAGATATAATTTATGTGAGCTTTCCAATCTAAACATCTGTCCACTTGAAGGCCCAGAAATTTTATGCTGTCAATTTCTTGTAGTAACATATCATTAATCCCGATTTCTATTTGAGTATGTGACGTACGACAGGTTATAAATTTGACCACTTTTGTTTTGTCTAGATTCACAGATAATTTGTTCGCTTTAAACCAGCATGACATACAGTTCAAAGCATAATTCATTTTAACTATACACTCGTTTAAATTATATTTATTGTATATTTTTATGTTGTGTTCAGCTTTTTTGCTTTGTTTTCACAACGATAAAACGTAAAGTTTTGTTTAAAAATAGAAAAAAAAAGGCAATCAACATTACAGAACATATCCTGTGGTAGAAGAAGATGTAACTGCACATCAAGGTGAAAATTTCAGTTAAACAATCCTGTTGAGAATGTTGAAATTTCATCCAATGCTTCTTAAAGCAAACTACACTACACAGAAAAGTAGTGTACTAAAATTAATGAAGATGAAACAAATATAAATATATTAATTAATTTTAGCAGGTTAAGTTCAGCTTTTAGTGTCTTTTTCAGTTGTAATAGTTGTGGGGAGGAAAGTGTATCTGCATGAAAATCAGCACAGCACAGAGGTGTCATTGGAGGTTGAACCTCCTCCTCAGAGGACGGGCCTTCGACATTTTGCCATTTCGGGTGAGGTTTAATGATATGACGGTGGGTACATGGTGGTGAATAGGTAATGTAATGGTTGTTTAATTAGTTGTTAGGGATTAGAAGTGTAATGGATAGCTCAGGGTTTGTAGGGGCCTATGGTGGTGCTAGCACTAATCTGGGTAGGTTTCACCGTGGTCGAGGTCATATTCCCCCAGACCACGGATTAGACTGTTGAAGCTAGAAGGGAGCTTGTTATAAAAACCATGGTATAGGGTAAGGATGTAGTTGGGGATTTTTGGAAAGGCGAGGTCTGCATGGATATTATCATTAGGGATGTACCAATCGGAAGCTGTTGCTATCCGAAAGTAGCGGTTTTTAAGGACTTGGAGTTTGTGGAGATGGGATTTTGCTGCAGCTACCCAGAGTGTGCAGGGCGGAGTATTTGCTTGTACATGAACAATTTATTGTACAGGCTCATTGTCGATTTCCTATTATACATAGGATACAGCATGGCCATCCTTCTGGACACTTTGTTTTCCTGGTCAGACGCCAATCCAGGGTTACTCCGAGGTACGTGTTTCTCAAAGAAATGACACAGTACATTACCTAACAGATGTGCACAGACTCTGAGAGCATGAAGAATTTTTACACATCAGAATAAAATGAAACAAAACCCAGTTTTTTAAAGATAATTTGGTTATTTTATGGAGTTAAGATGTATTGGAAAGGGATTTCCAACTGGCAAGGTATTTTGTAGTATGCTAAATCTCCCCAAACATTCAACAATATTTGCTACACATCAATAGCGGAAACAAGAGTGAAAAAGACAGCTGAAGACTCAATGAAGGCTGCTACAAGTGAATCAATCTATAGTTGAAAATGACAATAATACTGACTTAGCAATATCTTTTGATGGACCTTGGCAAAAAAGAGGCGTTTAGTCTAAAAATCTATGTGCATGTATTTTAGTTTAGCTTAAACATAAATTTTCTCAAAACTACATTTTTCATTATAAAATCCCCGTTTTCTCATAAACCATTAGTAATAACTCCACACAAATTTTACGATATAATCTAAATTTCACAGTGGATACACAGTGTTGTGGATCCTCAGAGAGTAAATTTTCTCAAATGAATTATTTAAAAATAAGAGATCAGTGTTTTAACCAAAACTTTGAACTGCAGTAAAAATGTTATAAAATGTGTACTTCTTTAGATTCTTATACAAATGAGGATCAATATATTTAGGAAGGACCAATACACACAACAATTCACAACAGAGCATTAATATTCCCATTTTAACATAACTAATATAGGGCTTTACGACTCTCCTTATATACCTTTATCACAGTATGTATATTAGATATTCAACAAATGAAGGTTTAAAACACACAATTGGAACTTTTGCGCATAAACCCCGGAAGCGAATGAGGCTAAGGAATCCTCGGAGACCTACGGGCTAATAGATTGGATGATGTAAGTGGTAGAGACGTGCAGAGTTCTGTAACAATTACTGACTTGACCGTCCGGCTGAGCGACGTTCGCGGTAACCTGTAAAACCGGCGGAAAGTCGCTCAGTGCTCCCTCCAGCGGGAAACCCGGTAGTCAAAGCTCAGAGGCCAACATCTGCCGAAAACAAAGCATAGGTTTCAAGTCGCAAACGTCTGTACTATCTACAGTGTGCGCGCGATAAGAAGAGCGATCGGGTTCCAAGTCCTCATTCGGTAAGTTTCGTTTAACTCCGTAAAAATAGATGACAGCTTTGAAATTTGAAATGCGCTAGACACTGACATCTAGTGGCTAATACGCTAAGCTTTTTCATGTCCGCCATGTTTTGTTTTGATCAATTTCGAGGTTAATTAGCTAACCAGTTTACAACAATCGTATGTTAGAATTAGAATTTTAGTTCGTCCTTGGCAACATATACATGTTATGAGACACGTCAAAATGTATAAATACAGTATATACATAAAGTCAAATTGATTACATACAATATACACAGTTAGCAGCTTTTCTATGGTTTCATGTGGTATTTGCATAGACTAATTTACTACAAGAAATGTCATAATATAAATATTACAGGTTTGTGATTGTACTATGCTCCCAGTGCTCATTTACATGGTTATAGTTCTAAAAATTCATTAACCGTATAAAAACAATGTGCATACAACAATTTCTTAACCTTATTCTTAAAGTGTTTTAGTGATGCAGCTTGTTTAAATGAATTTGGAAGTTTATTATATAACATTATCACTTTGTAGTTAAAGCTTCCTTCATAAAGGCTCGTTTGGTGCACTCGAATTGCCAGTTTATCCTTGTTACGAGTGTAGTGGTAATGTACATCAGCATTTACTTGAAAATGATTTATATTTGTATGAACATTTGTGGATGTTATGGCTCTCGAAAGGGGACAATTTATTATTTGTCTACCTCCGTATAACTGTGATCTGAATGCAATTGAGCTGGTGTGGGCAAAACTAAGGAATGTTTTCAGAGGATGCAACGTTACTTGTGATATCTTCGCTTATCTTACACGCTATTTTGCTGAACTGTGTTTCTCAAGTTTGACCACACTGCAGAAACAAAAGAGCGTTAGCTCTCGCTTCTTCCCGTCTGCCCGCACATCACCGTAAATCCAGCGCTCGAGAAAACATGCGCGTACTGTACTCACCGTTGACCGCCACATAGCCATAGATTCGTGCTATAACATAGAGAGGAAATGGGTAAAAGGAGAGCCGTGGAAAGACATCGCTCAAGGAAATTGCCTTGCCTATCAGGATATTTAAATAAGAAAAATGGGTAGAAACGTCGCATTAATTTATATTTTTTAAATACTCTGTGAAAACTGGAGAGTTTTTATATAAAGTCAAAAAAAATGAAATTGGTCAATAAAAAGACAAGTAAACAAGCTATAATTTTATAGGAAATTAATGTGTAGCTAAGGGGAAGATAGGTAATGGCGCTGCGACGTCAGTTCAGGCAGCTCTAACCGCCAAATATGCTCCCGAACCAAAGGAAGGTTAGCGTGTGACGTCACCGCGCTGATTTCTGCTGACCAAGAGTTTGATGTGTTAGGGTTCCGACAGCGTAGGAAAGACAGGAAACGTATCGGGTATTAATAATATGTACAACTTACATCTTGGGTGTTGTAATATTAATGCTGACTGCTTTAATTGCACACTTGGTAACAGTTTATAAACAGTTGCATTTTAGCTTTGTGCTATGAGAAAATATATAAAACTTCAACTCGTAGTTTATCTGAAGATCAGGCATGTTATAAAGTAAATAACATAAAATAAATTAAATTAATTTTCTCTGCCAATTAGAAGAGACGCATTCAGAACAGAATTTCGTGGATATTTTCCGACACTTTCTGTTCGTTTTTCTTTAACTAGTTTATCAAAGTCAGGACGTAATGTCTGGGAAGTTTGTAATCGGAGACTGCATGTTAGATTGTGATACGAGAAGGTACTTCGGGGTTTGGGCTTAGCTAATTTCATAACAGAAAAAAGAATTGTTCGCACACATATGTCGAGCCAAACATACACAATGTCCATGCTGCAACCTCGGAAATATGGTTTGGGGGACATTCTTGTAAAAAAATCAGCCAAGTCTTTTGTTGTGTGTATATTTGTCTTTCAATAAATCGTCACATTGTAAATGTAACAGTTCCATTTGGTACGTGGCAGCTACATTGTTGTCATCGAGTGCACTACACCTGACTGAACCCTCAGCTTCTGTACTCACAGCACCATTTACAAGGCATGTCCCTAAAATAAGGTCTCCAAGGCGTTGGAGCCGTGAGGAACGCGCCAA
The DNA here is from genome assembly GCA_030765055.1 of Mantis religiosa. Taxonomy (NCBI): domain Eukaryota; kingdom Metazoa; phylum Arthropoda; class Insecta; order Mantodea; family Mantidae; genus Mantis; species Mantis religiosa. The sequence goes on from CM060960.1 coordinate 48,975,874, forward strand.
AGTGGGTCAGAGTTCAAAGACGGACTTATAGACGTCCATGTCGAACAGCGTTCTGGTTGGCCTTCGGTTTCAGCCGAAACAATTGCAAAAGCGGAGCAAGAAATGCTTAAAGATCGGCGTGTGACAGTTCCCGAGCTGTGCGAACTTATCCCTGAAGTCAGTAAGACTAGGATTGACAAGATTTTGACAGAACATTTTTATTATCGCAAGGTGTGTGCGAGGTGGGTCCCCAAAATGCTCACCGAAGAACATAAACAGCAACGTGTTGAAGCGGCCCACCGATTCCTGGAGCGTTATGCAGAACATGGCGAGGAATTATTGGATTAAATTGTCACTGAAACCTGGGTGCCCTACACAACATCAGAAACTAAAGAACGTTCTCGTCAGTGGTGGCATTCGAATTCGCTGAAGCCGCGAAATTTGAAACAGACATTTTCTGCAGGCACAGTGATGGTCAGTGTGTTCTGCGACGGAAAAGGTGTATTGTTGAGCGAGTTTATGCCTACCGCTACAACAATAAATGCCGCTAACTAGTCTTGAGACTTTAAAAAAGTTGTGGCGTGCCATTCAAAATCGAAGGATGGGAATACTGACGAAGGGAATGATTTTTCATCAAGACAACGCTCGTCCCCATAATGTACATGCATGTACAGTTCGGATGGGACATCCTCACTCATCCTCTCTACAGTCCAGACTTAGCACCTAGTGATTATCATCTGTTTCCTGAATTAAAGTCACACCTGGGTTGTACACATTTCCAGACCGACGATGATTTGAAAAACGAGGTTGAGTGCTACCTGCGAAACTTAGCGGGAGAGTGCTATGACAAGGGTATACAAAAACTGCCACAGCGCATGCAAAAGTGCATCGATCGTAATGGTGATTACGTTGAAAAATAGCTGTAAGTTCCGCCTTTCCATCAATGTAACATTCATTGACAATAAGCAAGTGTTCTATATTAATTAAAATTGGAGACATTTCACGGACACGCCTCGTATAGAGGCAACTTGGTATTACACGGCTCTTGCCTGACGTCACACGCACTGCAGGCCTCGCTCCCGGCTGAAATACGTCACAACTCTCGAAGCTGTCTTCCTCTGGTGTAGCTAGTAGAATTTGTATAATGAATATTGTCTCCGAAACATCGGAATTCCCCAGAGAACCAGCTGGCAGGTAGGGACCATATGGGAAGCATTCAGACCACGCCTACCCATTTATCTGTAGCGCTCACGGGGGGATGGTTAGGAAAGCATCACGAACCACTGTACCGTCTCTTTCCCCTCCCCCTGACGTCTGGAACAATGGGGATGATTGTTCCGAGCCACGAAGCTTCCAGATACAGCGATCTGCCTATATAAGGGCTGCAGTCAGTTCTTGGCGAGCAGCCGTGAAGAGCGCTGTGCTAGCTAGCGGACTGTAAGACTGCGTACGTGTATTAGAGGAGTCCTTAGTCAGCTCTAAAAAGAGTTGTGCGGCAAGTTGCCAAGTAGCGAGTGTTGCGTAATAGTCAGTGTGGAGTGAACCTGTGACAGACGAACTGGTGGATTGTCATTGTGTGCGCTACGTAATTCTATGTAATCGGTAAGTGTACCAAATGTAATTCGGTGGAAATAAAGAACATTTTATTGGACTTTTAATGCTACGAACCCATAAAGTCACATTACGCTACGTTAACAGCTTGTGCTAAACACTTAACCTTAGTTCTTGTACAAGAATCTCAGTACAAATAAATAAATAAGGCAGGTTTGCTTTCCTCAGCACTGGTAACTGGCAAATGCAAAAGAAAGTACCCAAAAACTTTTGTCCTGGAACGTTTCGTTTCCCAATTTCATTTCGTACATCAGCATTGTCCACCACCCATGATGCGTATATAATACGAGTGGTCGCTGAACGCTACTACTCATGCTATTTAGCTTCGACTTCCCTCACTTGTAATAATACAAGTTCCTAGTGTAACTTTTCATAAAGGTCCAGCCCATCCAACTGAGTGGTGTTTACATTTCCAGAACTTTCGAGCAATCGCTGAAGCACTTTACAACTTCTGCCTTGCAAACCACAGCCTTTCTAAGGGCCGACGGCGATCCCTTTGATGGTAGGTGGTCCTTCGTTATAATGCTGTATGTATATTGTAGAATATCCTTTTGTACTGCGCAGCAACTCATGAACAAACATACTGATAAAGATATCTGGGAGATTTATAAGTAAAGTCTTTTTTGTGCGTGTTTTAGAGAATTTATTGGGTTTCTTTAGATTGACAGTGCGAATTAGAGGATGCCAACACTAATGCTGCGTACATTGGCAGCATGTATTGGTCTTCAGTTGAATAAGAGCTGAAGCTTTTCTGTCGACAAACTGCTCACTTTCTACTCGGGCAGCCAGCCAGGTGAAAAGATGATTAGATAACGTTTTGGGAGTGTACATCTCTCCCATCATCAGGTTATTTATAAAAAGTAATAACCACAAACGAAATACTGGATATAACACAACTATAAACAAAGACAAAACACTATCAAAATTAGCATTACTGAACAAAAAACTGTCTTCAGTGAATTAAATGCCAGGTCAGGAGATGGCGTGAGTATAGAAAATTGTGTCAAAGAAACGTAACTACATAACCTGATTATCAAGTTGTATTGATCTTTGCTTCTTAATTCGATGGATTTCCATTTTAAGGCCGGTTTCCAATAGGAGCTGAACTGAAATCCAGCATCACGATTAAGCGTGCTACTTTCAGAGGAAATCGCCAAAGCCTCCTCTCCACTCCCAGTAATTGTTGCATTTTGCCAAGATGGTCATCTCTAGAAATTTGGCTCTATGGTCGCTATCAAAACAATACTCTGCCAGTCTAGACTTCTCAGAATAATCGAACATGAACGGAACATTCGTTTAATGCAACCTTTTGGGTGAAGCGGAGAGAATTCACTAATTTATTGGGAACTCCATGCAGGACGAGGAAAGAAATTAGGAACGTATTAATTGAAGAATGGCACCATGATGGGATCAAATTGATGTAGGAAGAAGGACACACGAAATCTTCCCTAGTATACACGAGAGGTTAAAATTAAAGGAGATCTGACCAAGACGAAGTGGAATACAATACATTTCAGGACATGGACCGTACAACACATACTTTAAAAAGATAGGAAAAGCAGATGACACCATGTGCACAACCTGCATGGAAGAAGACACTCCGGAACATGCTTTATTTAAATGTATAAAGTATACACAACAGCTAGAAGAAGAGAGGAAAGAATTAGTAGGAAAATGTCTACGGAACATCATTAGGAAGAGGGAAGGTTTTAAAATACTAGAATTGGCATCAGAGACGGTCTCAACAATAGTAATGGATGAATACAATCAACAAAGACAGCAGCAACAACCAGTAAGGGATAATGTTCAACATAGATATCGTGAACCACGTTCCACATCGAGAAGATCTGAACGACTTCGAGGACAGAATATGGATACCTAGCTTCAACAACCAAAGGAAGAAGAGGAACTTCACCTAGTCGAAGGATTAATAGAAGAGGACAATCTTGGATTCAACAGAAGGATTTGAAGTGACAGAAGAAGAAAACATCTACACAAGAACAAAAGGATAGATGATTTATTAGGGATAGGAATGTAGAAGTAGTTTAGATTGTGTAAATTGTAAGCTACAATTGTACGAGCAATTAGATTAGTTAGGTTAGATTAGATAGGTTAGTGTAGGTTAGTTTTTCTGTAAAATGTTTGTAAATATCAATATAATTATTATGTTTGAGTAAATTTAAAACTGTAATACTGTTTCTTGGTATAGCATCTAGAGGCCAAGACGTAAGAACTGCAGACCTTTATTTTTATTTTGAATACCGCCATTTCCCATGAGACTTCTTCATGAAGCCTCATTTATTCCCTACGTGGAAGAAGAAATAGGCGCCGGGCTGCCAAATTCTACGGTCAGTTGGCATTCCACCAGAGCGCCCTCGTTAGCTATCTTGGGGATTATAGTCCCAGAGAATGCTGCGATACCAGTGAGGCGATCCGGCCCGTAGCGAACCACGTCGAGCTCTCCCTTATGCTCAACGCCTCACAATTACGGTTTGGTGATGTGCGGAGATTAAAGGAGAGGAAGATTGTAACCGGTTCAAGGTGACTGTAGCTCCCGCGTTAGAACTCTCATCTGTACTGCAGGGAGAGGGGGCGGCCTGACTGGTTGTGGGTTCAATGAAGATGACACCTCGAATCTGGTAGACAGAAGTTTGTTGTTGTCCTTAGACTCCTTTGCTCGCCACCTTAAAGTCGCCGTCCGTGTGGTGGTTGTGTTTAGCGTCACTGCATCCCGCGTCAATATTGTGCTGTAGTGCGCAGAGGTAATAGCACTGCGTAGTCGTACTAGATATATAGATATATTTATCGTCTTGAGGGACTGTTAAATACTGCACTTTGTCTCGGTGCGTGGCGCGGAAGTGTACTTGTTTGGGGCGCCGAATACGCGACCGTCTCACGTAGATCTTAGGGCCGAAGTGTTCTTGCAAGAAAAACCTACTTTCCGCCATCACTTTGAATTACCCCCACTCTAGGTACTTTTGGAGTTTTAAAAAGCACATGAATATTAATTTTCCATTGGCTGGTACCTATCCACACTTACGATCAGTGTTCAGAATTTTCAGTTTTGGACCTAATTTCAGAGACGCTTTCTCTAATGGCCTGCAAGCCAAAGTTTATGCGGAAGCATGCGTTCTGAGCGTCGGTCAAAATCTTGAAGCCCGTTGTCAGAAGCACGCGTGGGATTTCAACAATGGGTTGGTTTGCGACGGGGTGGCACCAAGTTTGCCTTTAGGGCAATACACACAATAGAGTATGGTTGTTTGTTTACAGGGGTTGCAAAGGGAGTTTACTGGCCCTCGCAGAGTTGCCTTGCCACTGTGGCCGTCTCTCGAATATATTCTCACGTAATATCTATATATTCTTTTATTCGTTTCTTTATGTTAATGTCATTCTGATATGAAGTTATATGTCGTCTCAGTGTTCCTAGCTGACAGGGGCTGCGCCACAAGCTTCCCCGCATGGCTTGAGGGCATAAGCAGTAACCTTAAAGTATTTAAAACCTCAAAATTATTTCAACCCATCCAAGAATTTGTATAGATTATCAAAGTTACAACTCTCTTTTGACATAAATAATCCATCAGTGGTGCAAAGGACTGTTGCAGCTGAGTCCACAGCCGTTGAAGGGCATAAAGCTGTCTCCTTTCTTCTTCTTCTTCTTCTTCTTCTTCTTCTTCTTCTTCTTCTTCTTCTTCTTCTTCTTCTTCTTCTTTACTTCACGGCATGGGCAGAGTGCCCGTTCCGTCTCACAATAATTTCTCATTCCATCTCTATTTAGGTCTACCAACATCTCTCTTTCCTTGTGGCTGATATTGGAATGCAATCTTAGGCAGTCTTGTTTCGGACATTCTTTGTATATGCTGCATTCATTCCATTTAATATTTTTCAATTTTGCTACTTAACGAGTCAACGTTGAGTTCCTTTCTTATGTCTTCATTCTCTATTCTATCCAACCTTGTGCATCCCTTTGTTTTCCTTAAAAAGTTCATCTCTGCACTTTGAATTTGGCTTTTCGTTTTCGTCGTGAGTACGCATACCTCGCTTCCATGAAGTAGTGCAGGGACTGCAATTGTTTTGTACAACTTTAATCTTGTATCTCTTGTTTTATTTCTCAACGTTCTATGCACTGTTCCACAAATCATTTGGAATGTTGCAAGCTTTTTGTTCACATCTCTGCCTGTTTTCATCATATAATTAAGATTACATCCTAAATAGCTGAATTATTTTAGTTGCTTTAGTGGTTTGTTGTCTAAAATTATTTTTGATCTTATATGTTGTTTTCCCCAAAAGGCCAGTTTCTTAGATTTTTCCGTCGATATTTTAAGATCATACTGTTGGCATACTTGGTTCAAGCGGTGTAGTGCATATTGCAATTTATCCTCCGTTTCTTATATTAAAACCACGTCATCTGCACGTAGTAAAATATTTAAAACTTTGTTCTTATTTATTTTTATTCCTGATTTAATAATACTTTTTCCAATTTTGGATGATGTCATTTACATATATATTAAAAAGAGTAGGTGATACACTGCACCCTTGTCTTACGCCTCTATTAATTAAAATTGGTTCGGTTTTATGAACTCCTGTGTTTATTATTATTTTGGAGTTACTTATTATTTTTGATTACTTTAGTTAATTTTCCATAAATTTCCATAATTTTCCATAGCTTTTCCCTGTTAACAGTGTCAAATGCCTTCTTGAAATCTAGGAATGCCTCCTTTCTTTACCCCTATATAATTCCCACCCGCCACCCTATAACCCACCCTATACCCCATCACTTCGTGGCTAAGCTCTTTCCAAAGCAGATATGCGTTTGACAAACTTCGGACTGTCCTTTAGCCTGCCAAATCCCTCGTCAGTAGGCATGAAGCTGTAATAGAAACCTTTAAGAAATGCTCGCTCTGCTATGGCTTGGAAATTACGTTCTCCTTGCATCGACAGATAAAGTATAACTACTGAACTATTGAAACCAACAAGAAAAACCTCTGAAATTGTTACCTACGCACACAAAATTATTTGATATACGTACATAAGCAGGGAGTTTTGCAAGATATAGATTTTTCTCTTATGATTTACCGGTTATACAAAAGTCCTTCAAAATGAAGAGCTGGCTTTTGTCATTTGTTTTGCTTAAAGGTGCTGCCGTCGAGTGTCTGGTTCGCTTAAAAGATTGCCGAGATGACTTAAGAAGTAGTGAAGGTAGAAAAAATAATAAAAATGCCAACGTTTGAAGTTTATAAAAAGCGCATTTTATAACATCTTTTCCCTCTTACTTATTTGTGTAAAGTTAAAAGGAAAACATCAAACATGAGTTGACGAAACGGTTTTAACTTTTTAGAAGCACCTCCAAAGCTAAATACAGGCTGTTTCAAAATCGTGTATACACTCTTTGAAACACAATTTCTCAACAAGAAAATAATGTTCCTTAAATCTCTACATAACTCTCTGCTCTTTGAACCTTTTTTTTTTTTCATAACATCATACCCTGTCTGTAATTTCCTTTCAAAACATTAAATTTTACAAGTCACTATACAGGTTGTTTCAAAACGACACCAAACTACTTTAGCCGTTGCGTAATTTATAACTTTACTAGTCCGAATTTCGGTGACGTAGCTTCGAAGTTCTGTTAGGTATAAGCAGAATTATATAGGATGTATATAAATGAATCTCGGGGATTTAATTCTTTATAATATTTATTACTTTCAACTTAGAGGTATAAATGATATGTCAAATGAAAAATCAACTCAAAAAGTTCTATTTGTTGGCAACAGTGTGCATGTGCGTGCAATGTTTCTGCCCCAATCCGCTAGACAGCGGTAGTAGCAAAGATGGCGACTAGTAAACAGAAAGCGTTTTGTGTTTTGCAGTTTACAAAGACCGAATCTGTAGTTACTGTGCAAAGTGCGTTCCACATTAAGTTCGGTTGTGATCCTCCTAGTGATAATAACATTCGTAGATGGTATCATTAGTTTGAAGATACCGACTGCCTTTGTAAAGGGAAGAGCACGGGACGACCAAGAGTAAGTGAAGAGACTGTTGAGCGAGTGAGAGAGTCGTTCACTCGTAGCCCAAAGAAATCAGTCAAGAAGGCTAGTCGTGAATTATAAGTTCCTGTGTCGGCTGTTTGGAAAGTTGTAAGAAAATGCTTACGGCTACGTCCTTACCGTTTACAGTTATTACAGGCTCTAAAGCCGACAGACGACGGATTACGTGCCAACTTCGCAAACGACATGTTGTTTCATGACGATGACGATTTTATGGATCGTGTTGTCTTCAGTGACGAATCGACCTTTCACCTTAGTGGACATGTTAACACTCATAATGTGCGCATCTCGGGCTCAGAAAATCCTCACGAGATGGTACATATGCGACGAGATTCCTCTAAAGTGAATGTTTTTTTTTTGTGCCGTATCCCGGCGAAAATTTTATGGGCCTTTCTTTTTTGATGAACCTACTGTAACTGGCACATCTTACCTTGATACACTAGAGCAATGGCTCTTCCCTCAGTTGGAACAAAATGAGCCAGAGAACTTCATTTTCAGCAAGATGGTGCGCCAACTCACTGGCATAACGAAGTACGCGATTGGTTGAACGTCGCTCTACCCGAGCACTGGATAGGCTACAAGGGCTCCAATGATAGGACTTGCTATGCATGGCCCTCATGTTCTCCTAACCTAATGCCATGCGATTTTTACCTTTGGGGCTTCATCAAGGATCGTGTGTACGTGCCACCGCTACCAGCTGACCTCCGTGAATTAAGAAACCGGGCTGAAGCAGATGTTGCTACAATTACTGAATACACACTTATCAACGTTTGGGAAGAACTTGACTATAGACTTGATGTGTGGCAAAGGGTAGTTACGTTGAACATTTATAAGGTTCTTGGTAAAACTCTTTGAGTTGATTTTTCATTTGACATATCATTTATAACGGAAAGTTGAATGTAATAAATATTATAAATACTTAAAACCCCGAAATGAAATGAAATGTGTAGTGTTTAACGCCCGCTTTTACTACATACGGCACCGCAGGTGGTGACACTGATGATGCATGAAATGAAGATGGAGCACCGGTGGAATGAGAGGGGGGAAAACCCGAAGTCCCGGAGAAAACCCGCCCCAACGCCGTGTTGTCCACCACAAATCTCACTTTGCGGTCGCCTGGGATCGAACCCGGACCGCCTTGGCGAGAGCCAAGCGGTCTAACCACTGAGCCACGACGTCCCCTGATTAAAACGCCGATATTCATTTATAAACACCCCGAACATTATCATTAGCCCGCCTCGGTAGCGTGGTGGTAGCGTGCCTGCCTCACGTTCAAGGGGTCCCGAGTTCGAATCTCGGTCAGGGTGAGTTACCTGGATAAGGTTTTTCCGGTGTTTACCCTTATCGTGCAAGAACAATGTCGGTTAACTCTAAGCTCCATGGACCCCGGACTCATTTGAGCATAATTTCACCTAATCCATTCACCGTCCGATATGACTTAACGTTGGAGGACGTAAAGTACAAAAAAAGAAAAGAAACACCCCGTACATTACATGATTTTGTGATTAGGCAGCGCAGGAACCACCGGTGTGCGACCATCAAAAGTTGTTATTGGGACACACCGGCCACGAAAACATAAACATTACTCCTTGCTATTTATCAGTGACACTAGCCTACCTTTCAGTTAATGATACAAAAAGCAGTTTCTTGTGAAAAGTCGACTAATGACTCGGACAGTTGCAAGGTTGCTCTTCAGTGTAAAGCTACACATTCCGTCCTAACAGGGAGGATTTTGCGGGTACTTAGATGGCAAATCCAAGCAATATGGAGCGCTATACGAACGCCGAAATGACGGATATGGTTTTGATGGATAGAAGAGCTGAAGGGAGTTCAACGAACGCACGATTAATTCAGTTTCATTAAAAATTTGAATTGTAAAAATAGTTAGATCAATTATAATATTTATTTATTTAACTTTAGGGCATTTTGTTAGGATCTTAATTGTACAATACCTTCAAACACTTACTGTAAATACTGCTGCTGTTGTTGTTTTCAAATGCTAGGCTTTGGCAATGAAGCCATTAGCTCTCTTGCTCTCCAATATTTCTGTGTAGTGGCTCCGGCAGGTAGGGCTTCACAGGTTAAAAGATGTCTTTCAGTCATTTCCTCTTCTTCGTTGCACAGAGGACAATTTGGACTTGTATAAATTGCTATTCTGTGTAAGCGTTTGGCCAAATAATCATGTTCCGTAAGTAATCTTAAATTTGCTACTGCAGCTTTACGTGTGATTTCTGGAATGATTTCTGAATTTTTAATTAAAATGTTCCATTTTTTATCTTTGGCTTTATTAGATATTGATTGGTTTTGTTTGTTTATGTATTTGTTTTAATTAATCTTTTTATGGATGTAAAGGGTAAGTTTTTACTTTTGTTCTGAATTAAATTTGCACCTTTTTGGCAAGAAAATCAGCTGATTCATTTCCAGCAGTTCCACAATATGCAGGTATCCACTGTAATATAATTCTTTTCTGTAGTTTATGAAGCTGTTGGATCATTTTGTGACATTCTTTAATTTGGATTGCCCTCAATTTATATGAACTTATTGCACATAATGCTGCTTTAGAATCAGAAAGTATGAAAGCATTTTTGAATTTATCTATTCTGTATAGAAGCTGTTGGAGTGAAATATGAATACCCGTTACTTCTGCGTCAAAATTTGTTGTGTGGTATCCTGTTGGTTGATAGAATGAGAACAGTGCACACTTAATTCTTGCTCCTGAGTTGTCCAAGTTAGATCCATCTGTGTAGATATGTAACAATTCTTCAGGTGGGTATCTATTGTTCACAGTTTCTAATGCTAGTGCTTTTAGTAAAGGTTTGGAAGTTTCAGATTTTGTAACTATTTGTTCTAAATCTAATTGAATATTAATTGGTTCATAAGTCAGTGTGTTTTCGTTGATTAAAATGTTTTCCTTAAAATTAGGAAGGTTCAGATCTGTTTCAAATTCAATAACTTTGTGTAGGAAACTTTTTGTTTTCAAGTTACTGTACATATCAACTGCTTCCTTTTCAGTTACAAAAGCTTTATTTAGTATTATCAAACACGTGAAATAAAATGCTCGTCTAATTGTATAAGCCATATAGTTTTGGTTAAATTATCTCCAATTCTTTGATGCTTTTTGTTCTGTTTGTCATTTAATGCTTCCATCCTTAACCGCACTAACATTAACTTCCCTCTAAAAGTTATAAGTTGAATATGTCCACGAGCTCATTGCCATCATGGACTGCTATAACGGAATTTTGGAGCACGTTAAACTCTCATAAGCCATAATTAAGCAACTCTATATGTTCGTTCAGTGACGTTTTGAAACATCGTGAATATTTTATAAAATAAAACGTATTACTGGTTCAAAAGTTTGAAACTGAAATTAAAGGATGCAATAAGTAAAGAATCGTAATGCATTTCAAAGATATCGTGTATCGTTGTTACATCGCGTGCAGAGGCAGGTGCTTGAGTTGTTTAACAAAAGACACGAGAGAAATGGGATTTTCTTAGTAAGAATCTTGAATGGGTAGCACTTGACTCAGTTTGATTAGGTATTGTTCGAGCCCTTAATAATGGCATAATCGATACTAATAATCACAATGGACAAAATAGTCACAAAGGCGTTTTGGATGAATAAAGGGCTTCAAGAAGTGAAAGTGACACACGCAGCTGTGCATAGTGTGGGAAGGCAGTCCGCGGCTGGTAGCCTATAAAGGCAGTCCTCTGGTTCTATCTTGGTCGAGGGCAGAGCAGAAGCGATGAGATAAGGTACCTGTTGGTTCATACGTAACTACGAGGGCTGTACAATAAAGAACGATCATAATTTTTTATGGTCATAATTTTTCGGACTAAAATTCAGTATTATTATATTCTGTTAGCTTAATGTGAAACAAACACGCCGTAGTAATTTCATTGTTGGTACTCCTGGTTCCCGCCTGTGAGAACCAGGCAAGTTCAGACATGTTCAGTATCGCCTACCGCTGCAATTAAGGTAACATGCAGTTAAAGTTGATGTTTGAGTAAGATCCGGGGTTTCTTTCAAACGTAATCACTGCTGATGAAACTTGGCTACATCATTTTGATCCTGAGAGCAAACAGCAAAGCTCAGTGTGGAAATTTCTTTCATCAGCAACCCCCCAAAAAAGCAAAAGTGGTTGCTTATGTTGGGAAAGTTCTGGTCATCTCATTCTTTGATATTCATGGAATTGTTTATCAGCATGTTGTACCTCCACACACATGAGTAACTGGACAATACTACAGGGATGTCCTGAAAACAGTGCAAGTCCATATCAGGCGCGATGCTGCATCACGATAATGCGTGGCCGCATATTGCCAATGTTGTTGCTGACTATCTTGTAAAAACCAACGTGAAGTGCATCCCTCACCCTCCCTATAGTCGGGATTTAGCCCCATGTGGCCTTTTATATTCCATAACTTGAAGAAACGCCTTCGTGGGAGGCATTATCCATCATCACAAGCAGTGGTAAAGGCTGCGGAGGCGAATTTGAAGGATATCTCAAAAAATGGCTTCCAGCATGTCTTTGAAGACTGGCAGAAACGCTGGGACAAGTGCATCGCATTCAGGGGAGACTATTTTGAAAAGGACCATCAAAATTGAGGATGAGTAAAGGTACGTTGTTAAAAAAAAAATTGTGATCATTCTTTATGGAACAGACCTCGTACTTTAGTAGTATCGTGTACTAATCAGTCTACATACGGTCACTCTGAACAGTGAAATATCGTTAACCCTTGGTCGGCAACTTCGAGTTTGATGTGATGATAAAAAGAAGCAGTCATTAAATCAGTTTGAAACGGGCATTCTAGCGTCATTAGAACTATCCTTGCTCATACATATCCACGCATATCCTGAGAGTACTCTCTTTGTTAATACCCTGCGCTACCCATTTTTTTTGTGCACCAACCTGTCGCACCAATGTGGAACTCTTTGCTACCCATCCGTTATTCGCTTCAAGTTATGGCCTACTGTTAATGTTAATGCCAGAGGTTCTTCTCCCATTAGTCCTGGACCCGTAGGACCAAGGACCCGGGCCTGCTTAGACCAGGGAGTTATCGAAAGGGCACCCGGCGCCTCCGTGGGCTTTCCATAGGGCAAGACCTAGACCTAACAAGGCCCCCCCCCCATCTGGCCCTGTGGACTCAACACGGGATGGAAGTGGATACGCCACTTACGCGCGCCGACGCCAAAATGGTAAGGCTATCAATATGACCTCGGTGGGGCCACCTGGTGATCTAGCTATGCAGGGTAGTACGCGGGAATATTAATGGCTTCCCTCAAACCCGTTCGGAGACGTACCCGATCTCCCACGGGTATCGGGAACCACTGCCCCCCTCGAGTCCAACCCAATCCGAACAACTCCCTATCAGGGAGGGGCTCGAATGTTCGGCCCGAGGTCAGAGGTATCACGAGTGCAAGGGGTCCGCAGCGCCTGCACCACGGCATCTGAAGGGGACGGATCTCCTCCCATACGGGTAAGCTATGGCCTACTGAAATGGCTTAGGTTTATATGCATCGCGCTGTATATTGTGACTTTGTGTTTTCGTGAAATTAAAAGTATAACTGCACAAACTCAAAATGTTCTTTGTTTCCACCGAATTACAGTTGATACACTTGCCGATTACACAGAATTACGTAGCGCACAAAATTACAATCATCCAGTTCGTCTGTCACAGGTCCACTCGACACTCACAACTACGTACAACTCCTCTGATAAACGTACACAGTCTTCCAGTCCGTTCCCTAGCACGGCGCTCCTCACGGCTGCTCGCTATAAACTGAACTCTCTTCCAGCCCGGCGCGTCGCTTATATAAGACCAGCTGACCAATCTAGAAGGTTCCGGGTTAGATGAAATATCCCGACTGTTCCAGACGTCAGGGGGAAGGGAAAGAGACGGTACGGTGGCTTTCTAACCATCCCCTCAGTCAGTGCTACAGAGATAAGTGGCTAGGCGTGGCCTGAAAGATTCCTGTCGCTTACCCAGCTGCCAGTTGGTGCTACCTTCCGCACGTACAGGTAAACATTAGAAAATCTAGGCGGTGTTACGTCACACGTTACAGCCGAAACATCTCAGTCCCAACGTGTATAACAACAAATTAACGGACTGGTTACCCTCTTTTCTGAACTAAATTTTATAGGCTAACATATTATTTATTCTTGAACCTTACATAAATACTGAAGCAACGAATCTTACTCTGTACGCAATTCCCAATGGAAACATTGCGACTGTTTGTTGATTTAGTTAACAAATTTCCTCTTAAGAGTTAATGAGGAATGCAGGGACTTGAAACTACTTCATATAACACTTCCATCCAAAACCGCACAAAGTACGTAACTTCTGCTATCCTTCAAGACTCTAAAAGTCTCACAGAAGGATTATGAGCAAACAACTTTAAGTTGGCAAGCGTTCACTCCCAAAAGAAAATTGAAGACCCAGCTAACACAAGCCAGCCAGCCTGCTTCTTCACCCAGTAGAGTCATTACTACTTCAGCTGAAAGGTTAGGGTCACACAATCCTGGCGGGAGCCATTGAGTATCAAAATGAGCCTCAAGGGTGTTCTTAGTGGAGCGTTCCACAAAGACGTCACAGCCTAATTTGTTCTATTGATTCTGATGTACTTCTTGAACAGTTTGACACGTCTAGCTGCCATACAATATGGAGTTAACACTAGAAGCCTGTCACTTCAGTGTTACATCTGGGATAATTTTAAAATGTTAAAAACAATTTACTGAATTAAACACTGATGGACCGTACGCGAGAGGAACTCAGGACCTTGTGCACATGTTTAAATGTACTTACTGCTTACTCATACATATGAATCATCGTTTATTACAGCACAGTGCGTAACCCATTCTTTTTAAGCTTTCACTTTAAATCACAAAACAATCACTATAAGAATACAGTGCTATGATTCTGCACCACTAGAGCGTCAACTTACAGACGAGATTGCTGTGAAAAGTTTCCAATCTCAACATGAAGATGGCAGCACTCGTAAATAGAGGCTAGTGAACTTCGTTGTACATCTGTTGACACTTACTCACCAGAGTTTCAAACATTTTGGACGCTCAGTTATGTAACAGTCGTTTGAATGGGTTGATGTGAGTGTTTTCTTATGAAAATGGACGAAATCGAGTATCGAGCTGTCATTAAATATTTGTTTTGAAAGGCAATAAAGCTTACGTAAATAAAAGAAGATTGGATTCTATGTATGGGGACTCTGCATCATCACTTACCACAGTGAATTTTTTGGCAGCTGAATTCAAACGTGACCGTAAGAACTTGGGATACGATGAACGTTCGAGACGTCCAAAAACTGCAACTATTGTGACTTAGTGGGTTCGTGGAATAAAAAGTCCAATTACACCACTCAACAATGTTCTTTATTTCCACCGACTTACAGTTAAACACTTGCCAATTACACAGAATTACGTGCTGCAACAATTACAATTCACCAGTTCGTCCGTTACAATTTCCTTGTACTCGCGGTTACGTAAGCTCCGGTACACCTTCACAGTTACGTACAGTCTTCCGTTGCACAATCTTTCCGTTCATTAACACGTCACTGACTAACACTGCCTTCTTACACCAAGAACTGTCCTCACTCTCACACACTAACCAACTGATTGACAAACTCAAACCAACAACTGACTAACTAACTCCGACTGTCTGTAACCCTCTTTATATCGGAATATCGCCGGTTTCTAGTGACCAGGAGAATGTTCCAGTAAACGAAAGATCGAGAAACAGGTGTAGAGAAAAACAGGCGACACAGTCATTTTTTCCCCTGACCACAGCCTGTCACCACTACAAGACAAACGAGGAGGAGGTGTGGCTAACGCGGTCCTCCCCCCTGCCTTCCGTTCGCAGCTGGTTCACAGGGTGCTCCAGCGCTCCCGTTACACTGCTCCCTCCTCAAAGCTGTTCGCCCCCGAACAGCCCCATCGTAGCGTGCGAGGCGGTCCAGGGGTACCACCATCATCTGCTCGGAGTCTCAGCCAGAAGTAGCGCTGCCGTAGTTTGTGAATCACTCGGTTCGCTCCCAGGTGTCCTCCTGAAGTACCGGCGTGCACTTCCTCCAAGACTTCCGGGACCTTGCTCCGGGGAAGTACCAACTGTCCTCTCTGCGCCTTCCCATTGGGTGACTCCCATACCCGGAACAGCACGCCCACTCTGGTCTTCAACGAGTCCCATTTTGCCCAGTGCGACTTGTAGATGGCGCTCCTCGGTGCGATGTCCTCCCAGGTTAGTCTCGTCCCTGCGTCCACTTCCCTCAAGAGTGGCCCCAAGTCTGCGTCCGCCAGCTGCTCCCTCCTCAGGCCTGCGCTATCCCAGCCTTCAGCAGGCACTGCCACAACTACTCGGACTGCTGCGGCACGCTCCTTCTCTTCCACTCTTGTGCGCTCATGGCCGTCCTGGATCTGCGATAGGACACCTCCAATGTAATGGTCGCTAGCGTCGGTGTCCACAATGAAGGCGCCACCCGGTTGTGGGAAACCCAAAATAGGAGCACTGCACAGGGTCCCCTTCGGGTGCTGGAAAGCGTCTTCGGCGTCCTCCGTCCACACATAAGGCCGGTTTTCCTCCGTCAGGCGGGTGAGGGGTTTTGCGATGTTGTCGGCCTTTTCCTCTAAATCATTAAGGCGGTCGTCTACTTGACCCTTCCGCTTGCCCAGATTCGTGACGTCATCCCTCACGCCGGCCAACCGTTCCTCAAACTTTGCGGCGAGGACCTCGTTCGCCACCTTCATTTCTTCCGTCTTCTCCGTGAGGTTATCGTTAGCCGTCTTCATTTCTCCCAGCTTTGCGGCCAGGTTGTTATTTGCCGCTTCTATTTCCAATGTTAATTCGGCCTTCATTTCTTCCATCTTCCCGGCGATGTTGTCGTTGGCCGTCTTCATTTGTTTCAGTTCCGCGGCCAGGTTGTCATTCTTAGTCTCCAGCTTCGCGGCCAGGCTGTTATTTGCCGCTTCTGTTTTTGCTATTAACTCGTTCATCTTCGCCAAAAGCATTTCCACTGCGGATTCCATGGCTGTAATGTTCGGTGCTGTTGTCTTCCCGCTTCCTGACACCAGTGTGACTTTGTGGGTTCGTGGAATAAAAAGTCCAATTACACCACTCAACAATGTTCTTTATTTCCACCGACTTACAGTTAAACACTTGCCAATTACACAGAATTACGTGCTGCAACAATTACAATTCACCAGTTCGTCCGTTACAATTTCCTTGTACTCGCGGTTACGTAAGCTCCGGTAAACCTTCACAGTTACGTACAGTCTTCCGTTGCACAATCTTTCCGTTCATTAACACGTCACTGACTAACACTGCCTTCTTACACCAAGAACTGTCCTCACTCACACACACTAACCAACTGATTGACCAACTCAAACTAACAACTGACTAACTAACTCCGACTGTCTGTAACCCTCTTTATATCGGAATATCGCCGGTTTCTAGTGACCAGGAGAATGTTCCAGTAAACGAAAGATCGAGAAACAGGTGTAGAGAAAAACAGGCGACACAGTCATTTTTTCCCCTGACCACAGGCTGTCACCACTACAAGACAAACGAGGAGGAGGTGTGGCTAACGCGGTCCTCCCCCCTGCCTTCCGTTCGCAGCTGGTTCACAGGGTGCTCCAGCGCTCCCGTTACACTATCTACGAAAACATCGCCAATGTTCACCAAATGGTTCTAGACGACCGCTGAATCAAATTGAGAGGGATAGCAGAGGCTATGAACATGTCAAAAGAATGTGTTTTTCACATATTAAATCAAGATTTAGACATGATAAAGTTGGGTGCCACAATTGCTCACGTTACCAAAAACGTGTTCGAATGATTATTTCCAACGCTCTGTTGGCGCAGTTTAGGCACAATAAATTCGAGTTTTGGCGCCAATTAATTGCTGTAGATGAAACTTGGATACACCATTATACGCTCAAAACAAAAGTACAGTCCAAACAATGGACTGCAAAGGGGGAACCGGCTCAAAAAAAAGGAAAAACTGCTTTTCGGCTGGTAAAGTGGTGGCGACTGTTTTTGAGATAGTCATGGAGTTACTTTAATGGATTATCTTCAAAAAGGAAAAGCCATTACAGGAACATACTACGCATCATTACCTGAAAGCTGAAGGCAGAACTTGTGGAAAAAAAACGGCCACATTTGCAGAAAAGAAAATCCTGTTTCACCAAGACAACTCAGTCTCACACCTCAGTGGCTGAAAAGGCCAAAATCCACGAATTACGGTTGAAACTGCTTGACCATACGCGTTACTTAGCAGATGCAGCCCCAAGCGACTTCTTTTTGTTCCGTCAGCTAAAAATTGCTCTCGGAGGACAGAGATTTTCGTAAAATGAAGGGGCAATCACCTTTGTGAACAATTATTTTGCAGAGAAAAACGTCGAGTACTATTTGGACGGGTTACAGAGATGGGTGAATCGCTGGGAGAAGTGTGTATAGTTACAAGGAGACAATGTTGAATAAAAAACGGATCTGAAAAAATGGCTTGTATCTTTATTAGGTCGGAAACTTTTCAGACCTCATATGTACATCCGTCTCCTATGCTTGCATCTTGCAGAATGACTCACTTTGCCCCTCTGCTAACAGTAGCTATGCCAGTTATCCTTCTCGAATGTTCTATACGCAATTTTCTATGTTCCAAGTACGACTTACATCCGGTACTATGCAAGTCAAGAGTGATTAACTTCCAAATTATTTAAATAAATGTATGTATGTATATTATTAATGACAATATATCTATATAGTAAATGTTCTTTTATCTACTTTGATTGCATAAAGGGAACATTACAAACTCAAGACAAGTATTGTGACCACTTGACCAGACTGAGGCCGTGGCCTCCAACATATGTTACGACCCACGGGTTGTATGGGGTAACTGGGTTGTATCAGATAGTAGAGCAACATGATAGAGCAATTTTGCAGACAACACTGAGCTGTATAGTATGACAATTTAATAAACTTTAATTATTGACGTTAAGTACAAGATACTCCTAAAGTCTTGAAGTCACTTATGCCCGATTTCACCAACAGGTGTTAAGACTTAACACGAGTTTAGCAATAGTTATAACAAAAATTGCATTTCAACAAGTGTTTGCTTAACACTCGTGTTAGTTCTCTTGATAAACTAACAAGCCAAATTTCTGATGTTAAGTCCTTAACAATTGTAAATAGTCAAGATGGTGGGCATGAACGCAGCTGTTGATGTTGATTTTCTATATTTAACACCGTCTAAATGGCATTCATAATAGAGTACGGCCTATGAGGAGAAATTATTTTGAGGAGCTATCAGAAAAAAAACTTCTACAGAGGTATAGACTGTCGAAACAAGTTGTTATGAAGGTTACTATGGAAGTATATGAGAGGTTAGAATATGCATCGAAAGGAATATAACGATCTCGCCTTTGCCTCAAGTATCAAAAACTTGGCGATTTTATAATTCACTGAATTATGTGGACTTCCACATGTCCACCTCCCGTCTTGAAACGTTCAAGTCACTTGTCCTTCTTCGCACCTCGTTTTAAATTTACGTAATACTGACAAGTTGTTTGGTGCTTGCAGTAGTGACACACTCACTTGAATTAAATTCGTTTCCAATATTTTCCCCATGACGTCTTTCTCTTTTGCATTCACCGCATCCGTCCTCTTATTTTACACGATATCCTTACACTTCGTCACCAATTCAATTAACAATTATTTCTCCGTCGATGAGAAATTTGTCTCACGGCTTTATTTATGATTTTGTTCATCCGCCATTTTTCAGTTGCGTGCAGACGAAAATGAAAACAAAAGCGCATCGCAGTACGCTCAGAAAATAATATGACTCATCCATAGCCTTCTATAGCTGTGATATTTACAAGTTTCTTGGCGTTAACACAGGTTTGTTAACATTTTCAGAAAACAGGTTGGTGAAATGCAAGAAATTTAACATTAGTTTTAGCGCTGTGACAATTGTTACGTTACATTTGTTAACGTCGATTTTAACATCTGTTGGTGAAATCGGGCATAAGGGGTGAAATGATGACAACAATTACATAATTTCAGAAATAACCAAAGGGGCTTTTACCTTGGAGATGCGTAGGTATGTACTTTGAGGATATGTGTAGGTGAGCCACCGCTGTTGGGTGGCATGACGACCCTGGTTTCTAAGATCAAGCGTGAACCCTGGAAGAACCCAATCTACAATGACCCGCGACTGCCGAATATGGCATCCCTAGTGCCAAGCCAGGCAAATCCAACGCCAAATGCTTGGTGAGCATTTCTTAGGCTAACGTAAACATTCTCAGATTTCTTAGAACATTTAATGCAATAGTATAGAATAAGCATTTTTTGTTTTTCATTTCACCAGACAAAGAATGTGGTAAAAATATATAAAATAATTGCGAAGTGCAGATTAAACGGCCAACATTACGTAAACATTCAGTTATTTTAACCCGTCTCGCTTTCCCTCGAGTAAAAACTACTTAAGTCAAGTGGACTTGTCGCTGGTGACGTTTGACATTTGGTTGGATTTCCATTTGGTACCAGTAGTAGGCATGCGACCTCTATTACCTGGATTTTGCAGATTAAAGCTTATATCTGCATATAATACCAACTTTATTTTACCGATTTTACTCCTAGAACATTCTTTTTCTTCTTCTTCACTTCCTGGTATAGGCAATCAAGTGTCTGTTCCACTTTCAAATTCCTCCAGCAACATGTTCTTTCACTTTTGTTTGAGATACTTTAACCTTTTATTTATATAAAAAATTTCTAACTCCTCGCAACCACCTTCATTTGTTATTAGGCCTCTTCTCGCAAATCTATTCACACTGAACAGTTTCATGTTTGAAATCTGTATTTTACTTTATTGCTTGTTGTGTGCAGCCAAAACGTTGTAAATCATTAATTTTGTTTCTCATTGTTCCATACACTCTTTGAAATTTGCATATTTTACTCTCAACATTATAACCAACATCCCCTCCCAAGTAGTTAAAGTGGTTTATCCAACAACATTTATTTACAACTACGAGGGCTGTTCAATAAAGAATGATCACAATTTTTTTGACAGCGTACTTTTACTCATCCTTACAATTTTGATGGTCCTTCTCAAAATTATCTCCCATGAATGCGATGCACTTGACCCAGCGTTTCTTATAGTTGTCAAAGAAATGTTGGACACCATTTTTTGAGAGATCCTTCAAAATCGCCTCTGCAGCCTTCACCACTGCCTCTGATGATGGATAATACCTCCCATGAATCCGGACTATAGAGAGGGTGAGGAATGCACCTCACGTTGATGTTTTCAAGATATTCAGCAACAACATTGGCAACATGCGGCCGCGCATTATCATGTTGCAGCATTCAGCCTGCTTCAAGGAAATGTGGTCTTTTGCGCCTGATATCGACTTGCAATGTTTTCAGGATATCCCAGTAGTATGGCACAGTTACTGATGTGTGTGCAGGTACAAAATGCTCATAAACCATTCCATGAATATCAAAGAATGAGATGACCAGAACATTCCCAACAGAAGCAACCACTTTTGCTTTTTTGGCGGTTGTTGATGAAGGAGATATCCACACTGAGCTTTGCTGTTTGCTCTCAGAATCAAAAGGATGTAGCCAAGTTTCGTCAGCAGTGATTACGTTTGAAATAAACTCCGGATCTTCCTCTATCATCAACTTTAACTGCATGCAGACTTGCATGCGAATGTCCTTTTGTTCGAGAATCAGTCTTGGAAAACATCACGCACAAACACGTCTCATGTGTAGTGTTTCTGTCACCAATGTGTGGGTTGCACCCAATGAAATGTTCAGTATTTCAGAAAGTGATCTTAAGGTAATTCGTCGATCCTCTCTCGCAATGGCAGCAGCAGTGTTGATAATTTCTTCCGTAAGAGCAGTAACTGGAGCACTGGGTTCACCTTCCTTTGAAACTGATTGTCTCCCCTCTTTAAATATTTTAAACCACCTTCGAGCTGTGCTGTAGGGAAGGACAGACTTTTCATAGGTCTCCTGTAACATTGTATAGGCCTCAACTGAAGATTTGTTGAGACCAAAGCAGAATTTCAAAACCGCATATTGTTCCTCCCGTGTTACCTCCATTGCAAGGGTAGGCGATAGTGAACATGTCTGAACTTGCCTGGTTCTCACAGGCGGATACCAGGAGTACCAACAATGATACTACTACGGCGTGTTTGTTTCACATTAAGCTAACATAATATAATAGGATGCAATTTTAGTGCGAAATATTATGATTAATTTTATTGAACAGTTCTCTTATTTTTGTTATGATTGCTTCTATCGCGTCATTACTGTTATTTTCTAAAAGAAATGTTTAGGTTTATAAATATATTTTTTCAGGATAGACTGCTGTTTCGAATAACAATTTGAATTATATATTTAAAATTTGTTCTTTGAGAATTTGAAATCTACATTCACTGATTGCTTCCACTTCCCCGTTGGTTCTTCAATATAAATATTAGAAAATATAGAGAATAAAGTACACCCTTCTCTGACATCGTGATTAATTTCTGCGGAAATTTTGAGTACTATTTATGGAGTTTATTTTTGTTTGAAGGTAGAGGTATTGTATCATTCCCATAAGTTTTGTGGGTATCCTCTTTGCTCCAATATGTTGTGCTAGAACTGTTATGTTTGTATAGTGTTTTATGGGGTGACTACCAATTGCCTCCCACAGTCGATTCTTTTCCTCGATTCCCTCCTCACGTTGAGTTTGTCCTCACTATTGTGTTGGAAGTACCTACTACCCAAATCGATAGTAAAGACACCAATCGACTCTGTCACCTAGAATGGCCTTTGCCTTGGTAGCAGGCCTGTAAATGCAATACAGCAGTGCACTGGAATATAGAAGGATGTCTGTAGACAATAGCAACGTGAAAAAAAATCATAAGTGAAAGGGGCAAGGAAGTGATTCTACTAGGGAATTATAAATTTAGCTTCCAAAAACTACTGAATTATGGAGTTAGGAGGTGCTTCACAAAACCTGAATCAAGCAATGAACTGATATCGCGCAACATAAAATTAACTAGACAAATTATTATAAATATTATTAAAAGCAAAGCAGTTGAAATAAGTGAACGTCCATGGAAATTCCTTCAGAAAGAGGTAAGCCAAGAACAATTACATTTTCTTACCGCTATGGATATCCAGTTCTTAACGACAGGAATTGGGACGAAAGGAGTCGGATCCATTTTTGTAGATCTAGGTTTAAAATTTGAAGTTTTACGGTCTATTTTCTAATTTCATGACTTTCTCTAACACGTACCTAAGAGAAACTGCAGTAGAAGCAAAAATTCTCTATGAAGATTTCAGTGAAAGCTTTGAGATTCCTGGTGTAGTTGCACATACCTACTTACGTGTAATTTCAATTAGATGTTTTAACAATTGTCTTGACTAAGAACCACAAAACAAACTGTAGCGTTTATAGCAGTAGTGGATAGAACTAGTTTATGTGATAATGGAAAAGAAACGTGTAATTAACAGTGTAAGAAACTTCTCGAAATGTTACAATAATTGTTCTGTAAAGTTGTTGCAATCTTTGCATTTGTAAATCACAAAAATAGGTAAAAAATAATACAAAATAATTTATAAGATATTTATTTCCGTGTTCTGAATAATGTTGTCTAAGAACCATATAGTTCAACTCTTTTAAGATGTGACACTTAAATGTTTAAGAAAAGCCTCATCACACGAAACTTCTTTTTAAATATACCATATTTAGTTATTTTTATTTTGGGTGAAGTATCATAAGTTTCAGATATTTTCAAGTGAAAATAAATTACACTATTTGAAAAGTCTAGTCCACATTCTACGTCCACATTCTTTCCACGGCCGTTTTACAATGGTATCACGGAATGCCTCTCTTTAGTCCCCCCAGGGGCATGCTGCGGTAGGTACAGGATTGGCGATCCCGGGGTCCTGAGCCAAATCTCTCGATTGGATGCCTCTGAGTGGTGAGAGAGCGAATGCCAAACGCCTAAACAAGGTCCACATCTGTGTTTGACCCTGATCTGAGATAAATGAAGTAAATTAAGCTAAATTCAAAGTAAAGTCAAAGCAAAGCCTGAGTGTAGCCAGAGCGGAGCCTGAGCAAAGCCAGAGCGGAGCCAGAGGGGGCCTTAGCGGTGACCGGAGCCTAGCCAGAGCCGAGCCAGAGTTAGGTTAAAGAATGAAGTTAGAGTGAGGCCAGAGCAAAGCCAGAGGCGGGTAGGAACCTAGCCAGAGCCAAGCCAGAGTTAGGTTAAAGAATGAAGTTAGAGTGAGGCCAGAGCAAAGCCAGAGGTGGGTCGGAACCTAGCCAGAGCCAAGCCAGAGTTAGGTTAAAGAATGAAGTTAGAGTGAGGCCAGAGCAAAGTCAGAGGCGGGTCGGAACCTAGCCAGAGCCAAGCCAGAGTTAGGTTAAAGAATGAAGTTAGAGTGAGCCCAGAGCAAAGTCAGAGGCGGGTCGGAACCTAGCCAGAGCCAAGCCAGAGTTAGGTTAAAGAATGAAGTTAGAGTGTGGCCAGAGCAAAGTCAGAGGCGGGTCGGAACCTAGCCAGAGCCAAGCCAGAGTTAGGTTAAAGAATGAAGTTAGAGTGAGGCCAGAGCAAAGTCAGAGGCGGGTCGGAACCTAGCCAGAGCCAAGCCAGAGTTAGGTTAAAGAATGAAGTTAGAGTGAGGCCAGAGCAAAGCCAGAGGCGGGTCGGAACCTAGCCAGAGCCAAGCCAGAGTTAGGTTAAAGAATGAAGTTAGAGTGAGGCCAGAGCAAAGTCAGAGGCGGGTCGGAACCTAGCCAGAGCCAAGCCAGAGTTAGGTTAAAGAATGAAGTTAGAGTGTGGCCAGAGCTAAGCCAGAGCGAGACCAGAACCTAGCAAGAGCCAAGCCAGAACGATGACGGAGCCAAACCAGAGTTAAGTTAAAGAATGTAGAGTGAAGCCAGAGCGATACCAGAGCCAAACCAGAGCGGGACCTTAGCGGTGACCGGGGCCTACCCAGAGCAAGGCCAGAGTAAAGCCTGAGCGAAGCCAGAGCGGGACCTTAGCGGTGACTGGGGCCTAGCCAAAGCAAGGCCAGAGCGAAGCCTGAGCGAAGCCAGAGCGGGACGGAAGATGTACCGGAACCTAGCCAGAGCCAAGTGAGAGTGATTTTAGTGTGGAGTTAGAGTTCTCGTAGGGGAGGGGATCCGTCCCATTCAGCTGCCGTGGTGCGGGCGCTGCGGACCCTTAGCACTTGTGGTACCTCTGACGTTACTAGAGGAACCTCCGGCCGAACATTTGAGCCCCTCCCTCTGGGAGTCGTTCGGATTGGATTGGTGTCGAGGGGCAGTGGTTCCCGAGACCCGTGGGCGATCGGGTACATCTCCGGACGGGGTTGAGGAAAGCCATCAATATTCCCGGGTACTAGCCTGCAGAGGTAGTGGAAGGTGTGCTAGATCGCCAGACGGCCCCAACGAGGTCATATCGGTAGCCTTCACCTTTTGGTGTTGGCGCGCGTAAGTGGCGTATCCACTTCCATCCCGTCTTGTGTCCTTGGACCAGATGGGGGGCTTGTTAGTAACCCAGGTCTTGTCCTATGGAAAGCCTCACGGGGGACGCCGGGCGCCCTTTGGGACAGCTCGGATACTCCCTGGTTGTAAGATGCCCAGGTCTTGGTCTTACGAGTCCTGGACTGATGGGAGTAGAACCTTTGGACTCAACTGACTTAACTGTGGAGTTAGAGTGAGGTTAGGGTGACGCCGGAGAGAAGCCAGAGAGGAACCAGAGCAGAGAAAGAGGAAAGTCAGAGTAAAGGCAGAGCGAAGCCAGAGCAAAGCCAAATCAGAGCTAGAGGAATGCCAGAGCAAAGCTAATGCAAAGCCAAAGTGGTACCAGAGCAAAGCCAAAGCAAATTTAAAGATAAGTTAAGGCAAAGGAAGGATAGGAAAGTTAAATAGGGTTTTTGAAGGGGTGCTGATGACCAATGAGTTGCGTGCCGATAAATACAAATTATCATTATCTCTCTTTAGCCATAGCTGGGATTCAAGTCATTGAACTTAACAGTCTGACTGTACCTTTCCAAAGCGTATATTGTGAACGCAGCGTCAGTCTTCGATGTTTTTGGAATCAAACTTTCTTTCTGGTAGCTGCTCTTTCCCCCCCCCCCCTTGTCTATGGCTGCATATATCTTGAATATTATGAGAATACCTTTTGAAGTTTTATGTATACAGTACATCAGATTGTTCCACAATACTCTTACTAATTTTCATCTTACTAATTTCTGCTTCTTCATTAAAAGTAAGAGTAATTAGTGATTTAATTAATACACAGGTCGCGTGACAATATTATACTTGGACGACATTAATTATCTCTGCACATCATTAGTTAAGGCAGAAGAAGGCAAGTCACGGGTTTCATTGTACTCTTTTCGTGACTTCGTTAAGGGTGTTACTTCTTCTCACGACAATGCGTGCGAGAACGCACTCTCAGGTAAGCCTATGACAAAGAACTGTGTAAAGCTGTCACTGGACGTGCAAACAGCTTGGATTTATGTGTGGGGTTCATCCCTTTTGACTTATTGTGCTCAGTGGTGCCACCTGATGACTTCTGTTGTTTATGTATCACTGCGAACGATTTATAAATATGTTCCGTTGAGTGCAGCTTCAAAATTCTCGTGCAATATGTCATTATACTGTCTGTACAGTGATTTAACTACCATGTGTCATTTAACTACCATGGGTCATTCAAAAATTAGTGGCAACATGGACTGCATTTGGCGCTATCAGCGGTAAATCATGTAAGCTAATAACAATGAAAAATAAGAGCATCTGTTTGTCATATGTGAGTTTGAAGACCATAACTTAATTTAATAAGAAATTTTTAGTAAGTTTAATCGGAGGCTGTTATCTTTAGTGCTGTTCAATAAAGAATGATCACTTTTTTTTTTGATAACCCACCTTTACTCGTCCTCATTATTTTGATTATCCATCTCAAAATGGTCTCCCCTTAATGAATGGTCTCCCAGCGTTTCTGCCAGTCTTCAAAGACATGCTGGAAACCATTTTTGAGAGATCCTTCAAAATCACCTCCGCTGCCGTCACCACTGCTTCTGATGATGGATAATCCCTCCCACGAGGACATTTCTTCAAGTTAGGGAATAGAAAAAAGTAACATGGGGCTAAATCCCGACTATTGCGAGGATGAGGGATGAACTTCCTCTTGATTTTTGCAAGATATTCAGCAACAACATTGGCAAAATGTGACCGCACATTATCGTGTTGCAGCATCCAGCCTGTTTCACGGAAATGTGGTCTTTTGCGCCTGATATAGACTTGCATTATCTTCAGGACATCCCTGTAGTAAGTATTGTCCAGTTACTGATGTGTGTGCAGGTACAACATGCTCATAAACCATTCCATGAATATCAAAGAATGAAATGACCATAACTTTTCCAGCAGAAGAAACCACTTTTGCTTTTTTGGGGGTTGGTGATGAAGCAGATTTTCACACTGAGCTTTGCTGTTTGCTCTCAGGATCAAACTGATGTAGCCAAGTTTCATCAGCAGTGATTACGTTTGAAAGAAACTCCGGATCTTCCTGTAACATCAACTTTAACTGCATGCAGACAACATGCGAATGTCCTTTTGTTCGGGAATCAACAGTTTTGGAACCCATCGCGCACAAACACGTCTCAAGAGTAATGTTTCTGTCACCAACGTGTGGGTGGCACCCAGTGAAATGTTCAGTATTTCAGAAAGAGAACTTAAGGTAATTCGTCGATCCTCTCTCAGAATGGCAGCAGCAGTGTTGATGTTTTCTTCCGTAAGTGCAGTAACTGGAGGAGCACCTTCCTTTGAAATTGATTTTCTCCCCTTTTTAAACATTTTAAACCATCCTCGAGTTGTGCTGTAGGGAAGAACAGACTCTCCATAGACCTCCTGTAACATTGTATAGGCTTCAACTAAAGATTTGTTGAGACGAAAGCAGAATTTCAAAGCCGCATATTGTTCCTCGCGTGTTACCTCCATTGCAGTGGTAGGCGATAGTGAACATGTCTGAACTTGCCTGGTTCTCACAGATGGAAACCAGGAGTACTACCAATGAAACCATTACGGCGTGTTTGTTTTACATTAAGCTAACAGAATATAATAAGATTTAAATTTAGTGCGAAAAATTATAAACGTAAAAAATTATGATCATTATTTATCGAACATCCCTCTTAATTTCTTTCTTTTAATTGATCTAATAGTGGTCTGAACTGAAAATTTCTGGCCTTAAAGTACAGTCGTCACAAAAAGTTGGGTATCTCATTGTATATGTGAACTCCTAGCGGTTTTTTCGGTAAAATACGAGTCAGTTGGAGAATATAATATCATGCTAGCATGTTTCCATCACAGGTCAATTGTTAAGTGCACCTGGACGGAGACGGAGAGACCGGTGGTTCAAATCCCGGCTATGGCATTGAATTTTTCAGTCACATTGTGCCACCCTTAGGCAACAAAAATGCTTAATAACATTTCCTCTATTTTTCTTTTGCTTTATATTTGCATATTATACTTTTTTAATTAAATTAATAAAATAGTTGATCAATATTAATATTTTGTTGGGCTAGTTATTTGGCGATATTATGAAATTTTACACAGAAAAGTATGAAATGTTCAGGATTTGTTGCTCAACCAAAAAAACTGCAGAAGTGATAGAATTCATAAGAATTTTAGGAGCAGAAGTGATAGTAGAAATTATTTTCTACCTTGGTATGTTCACAGGTGGCGCTGTTAACTTCATATTGACCCAGGTCGAGCAAGACTTTCAGCATTCTGTTGGTGAGTCAGCTTTTTATATTAGATAATACCAAATGCTTATTGGGATTTTTTGTAAGATTGACAAGCAATTAATAATACTAATGAAGCATATTGATTTTAATAGCTTCATCTACCCTTTCTCTGTAGTAGCTGATTTCCAAGTCGACAATATACATTACTTAGTAAGTGGGTTTTGCTAATACTATTTGACGAATACAATGAAGAAATATTTACATTATTTTCAACATAAATTACAAAAAAATAGGCCTAGGACAAGGATTCAAAATGAGTCCAATTTTCTTTAACTTATTTATAGATGAGATAATAGGCAAGGTTAAAGAAGAAAGTCAGCACTGTCCGGTAACAGCAAACAAAGAAATTCCTGGACTGCTATATGCGGATGGTAGGATCTATAACGGTAGTAGGATTGCAGAAGGCAATAAATGAAATACAGAAATTCTGTGAAGAATGGGGAATAAAAATTAACATAAATAAGTCGAAAGTTATGGTCTTCAAGAAGGAAGTTAAACTGAAAAAAGATGAAAAGTAGGTACTAAATGGTAAAAGTGTAGAGGTGGCCAATGAATTTGAATACCTAGGATTAAGGTTGAATAACAATGGAAAATGGAGCGCACACCGGAGATAAATGGAAGCAAACGGAAGGGCGGCAATGAATGTCTTCAATTTTTTCACTTCTTGGGCAAATCCTTTTTTGGGGTTTTAGTGTATATTTCATGCCTTAATGTTTGCTTTATTAAAATTATGTTTTCTTGTAAGTTTTTCCTAATTTATTACAGACTTTGAGTTATAGGTTTACTAGCTTATTAGATGTTGCACAGAAAAGTGTTTCTATTGGAGTTAACTGAACCTGATATCTAATTCTTAAACACATTATCAAACAGATATATCTATCTATAGAGCACTCAATATTTTAAATACTTTTTCTATACCACTAATGCCCGATTCCACCGTTTAACACTGAACACGAGTTTAGCAATATTAAAACAAACATTGCATTTCACCAACAAGTGTTAGCGTATTAAATCTCATGTTAAACTAACACGCCGAATTTCTAATGTTAAGTCCTTAACAATTGTACATAGTCAAGATGGCGAGCATGAACGCAGCTGTTGATGTCGAATTGCTATATTTAAGACCGTCTAAATGGCATTCATAATAGAGTACGGCCTATGAGGAGAAATGATTTTGAGGAACTATCCGAAGAAAACTGTTTTACGGAGTTATAGACTGTCGAAACATGTTGCTATGAAGGTTACTGCGGAAGTACAAGAGAGGTTAGAAAATGCATCGAAAACAATATGGCGATCTCGCCTTTGCTTCAAGTATCATTAACCTTGCTATTTTATAATTCACTGATTTATGTGGATAATACATTGTCCACCTCCCGTCTTGAAACGTTCAAGTCACTTGCCCTTCTTCGCTCCTCGTTTTAAATTTACGTAATAATGAGTTAGAACATGCATCGAAAGGAATATGACTATCTCGCCTTAGCTTCAAGTATTAATAACTTTGCGATTTTATAATTCACTGAATTATGTGGATAATACATTGTTCACCTGCCGTCTTGAAACGTTTAAGGCACTTGTTCTTCGCACCTCGTTTTAAATTTACGTAATACTCACAAGTTGTTTGGTGCTTGTAGTAGTGACACCTGCATTTGAATTAAATTCGTTTCCAATATTTTCCCCGCGACATCTTTCTCTTTTACATTCACTGCATCCCTCCTCTTATTTTCCACGATATCCTTACACTGCGTCACCATTTCAATTAACAGTTCTTTCTCCGTCGAAGAGAAATTTGTCTCACGGCTTTATTTATGATTTTGTTCATCCGCCATTTGTGCAGAAGAAAATGAAAACAAAAACGCATCGGAGTACGTTCAGAAAATCATCCATAGCCTTCTATAGCTGTGATATTTACAAGTTTCTTGGCGTTAACACAGGTTTGTTAACATTTTAAGAAAACAGGTTGTTGAAAAGCAAGAAATTTAACATTAGTTTCAGCGCTGTGACAATTGTTACGCTAAATTTGTTAACCTCGATTTTCACATCTGTTGGTGAAATCGGGCATTAGCATTTCCGAAATGCTTATTAGTTTAAATTGTTAACACTTCGTTATTTTTCGAGTGTTGTGTGAAGGCTCATGGAATTTCAGCACCAGTACCTATATAAAAGTTTGACTATTGCTTCAGTCTCAAATATTTTCTTTGTGCTTACACGGAATTTATAATGAAACTATATCTTAAAGCAGTAATGTGAATTTAAGACAGTTTTTTGAACTATGGCTACATGCCTTCATTTGTCTTTTTTAGCCGATTGAATCTTGAGTTAAGAGCAGGACCTCCAAGCACGTGCTCTATCTAGCTTTTCTATCGCGATCCACTTTATAGTAGATATCAAGCAATTTACAGAATATTGTCAGCAGTTTTCAGTGTTGTTATGCTCCCTTGATAGGCAACCTTTCATTATTATATACTACTTAGATATAACGGCTTGTTCCTTCTTCTTGAAATATTTCGGAATCTATTATTTTGTAATATTTGAATTGTAAGTACATAGGTGGTCTGAAACGTTTCCGACCTAATAAAGATACAAGACATTTTTTCCGAACTTTTTTTCGATGTAGACTCCTTGTAACTCTACACACTTCTTCCAGAGATGCCCCCATCTCTGTAACCCGTCCAAATAGTACTCGGCATTTTTCTCTGTAAAATAATTGTACACGAATGTGATTTCCTCTTCATTTGGTGAAAATCTATGTCCCCCGAGCGCAATTTTCAGATGAGAGAACAAAAAGAAGTCGCTTGGGGCTTGATCTGGTCAGTAAGGGGGATGGTCAAGCAGTTCTAACCGTAATTCGTGGAGTTACAACCGCTGAGGTGTGAGACGGTGCGTTGTGTTGGTGAAACAGGGTTTTCTTTCTCTGCAAATGTGGCCGTTTTTCAGCAAGTTGTACCTTCAGCTTGTCAAGTAATGATGCGTAGTATGCTGCTGTAATTTTTTTTCTCTTTGAAGACATTCGATTGAAATAACTCCACGACTATCCCAAAAGCAGTCGCCACCAGTGTACCAGACGAAAAGCAGTTTTTGCTTTTTTTGGAGCCGGTTCCCCCTTTGCAGTCCACTGTTTGGACTGTAATTTTGTTTCAGGTGTATTCTGGTGTATCCAAGTTTCATCTACAGTAATTAATCAACGCCAAAACTCGCATTTATTGTGCCTAAACTGCGCCTACAGAGTGTTGGAAATGCTCATTCGAACACGTTTTTGGTCTAACGTGAGCAAACGCGGCAGCCAACGCGCGGACAGCTTTCTCGTGTCTAAATGTTGATTTAATGTGACAAATACGTTCTTTTAAAGTGTTCATAGTCTCTGCTATCTCTCGGTCGTCTAGCACCATTTGGTGAATTTTGGCGAGGTTTTCGTAGATAGTTTCAGTTTTTTGACGTCCCGAACATCCATCGTCTCCCAAGTTCTTACGGCCACGTTCAAATTCAGCTGCCCAAAATTTCGCTCTGGTAAATGATGGTACAGAGTCCCCATACACAGAATCCAACTCATATTAGATTTGCGTAGGCGTATTGCCTGTCAAAAACAAATATTTAATGACAGCTCGATACTCGATTATATCTATTTTCATAAAAACAATCACATCAACTCACTCAAACGACTGTTACATAACAACTGGGCATCCAAAATGGCTGAAACTTTGGTGAGCAACTGTCAATAGATGAGCAACGAAATTCGCTAGCTTTTATTTACGAGTGCGGCCATCTTCATGTTGAGATCGAAAACCTTTCAGAACATACTCGTAGTCATTGTTAACATTTCTTTGGTTGTGTAAGCTTAATTTACAATTCATTCATCAATTGTCATGTACCAGTAGGAAGTGACGTATCACCCAACAGAATACTAACCTAAAGAGTTGGTTATTAATGAATCCTTAGCAAAATATAAAAACGTATAAATTATAAATTATATTAAATGTGCAAATGGACATTTTGTTAACATTAAAAATCCATTCAATTCCTTTTATTTGCTTAGTAGATCTTGTGGTGGAAACTGCTAGATCCGCAGCTTCTTGAATGGCAATTTCGCTCATTTTTATAAAAGTTTACTGCTTTAAAATACTCAGAGCCCGGTGAAATAAGCAAGTTCGAATCCCGGACAGGGTGATTTACTTGCATAAGAACTTTTCCGAGGAATTTCCTCGTTCTGCAAGATGAATCTCTGGTAACTTTAAGCTCTGTGAACCCTGGACTCATCTAAGTATATTTCCCTCATCGTCCGATATGACTTGCAGATTTTCCCTTATCCTGAAAGATGAATGTCTTGTAACTCTAAGTTCTGTGTATCCAGGACTCATTTGAATATAATTTCATTCACTACCTGATATAACTTAACGTTTCAGGTTTCTGCTTATCCTGAAAGAGAACGTCCTGTCTAAGCTCTATGGATCCTGGACTGATTTGAACATCATTTCATTCATCGTTCGATATGACTTAATTTTGTAGATGAATGTGTGGTAACTCTAAGCTCTATGTACCTACCCTGTGCTCATTTGAACATAATTTCATCCACTGTCCGATATGACTTAACTTTGGAGGTTTTCCCTTATTCTTAAAGATGAATGTGTGGTAAATCCAAGCTCTATGTACCATGTACTAATTTGAACATAATTTTATTGATCATCGGATATGACTTAACTTTGAAGGATTTCCCTTATACTGAAAGATGAATGTCTTGTAACTCAAAGTTCTATGTGTCCTGAACTCATTTGAAAACCATTTCATTCATCGTCCGATATGACTTAACGTTGGAGGCTTTACCTTATCCTTAAACATGAATGTCAGGCAACTCTAAGCTCTATGTACCCTACACTCATTTGAACACAATTTCTTTCGTCGTCCAATATGACGACGTTGGAGGATTTTCCTTATACTTAAAGATGAATATCTGGTAACTCTAAGCTCTATGTACCCTGTACTCATTTGAACATCATTTCATTCATCGTCCGGTATGACTTAACGTTGTAGGTTTTCCCTTATCCTGAAAGCTGAATGTCTGGTAACTCTAAGCTCTATGTACCTATTCTGTGCTCATTTGAACATCATTTCATTCATCGTCCGATATGACTTAACTTTGTAGGTTTTCCCTTATTCTCAAAGTTCTGTATACCCTTGACTTATTTGGACGTCATGTCATTCATCGTCCGATATGACTTAACGCTGGAGGTTTTCCCTTATTCTCAAAGTTCTGTATACCCTTGACTTATTTGGACGTCATTTCATTCATCGTCCGATATGACTTAACGCTGGAGGTTTTCCCTTATCCTTAAAGATGAATGTCTGGTAACTCTAAGCTCTATGGGCCCTGAGCTCATTTAAGCATCATTTTATTCATCGTTCGATATCACTGAACGTTTGAGGACATAAATTAAAAATAAAATGGTTTCTATTAGGAGATAGAACATCTTTGTTGATTTTACAGCCTCGAAACTTTCGGTGGAACCTTCTTCTGGGCACATTCGTTCCTTATAGATTTACAAACCCTACGAAGGTCATAATCCAAGCAGGTGACATACTTTAACTTATTAACAAAGGATTCTATTGGTTGAATCCATGTACGGAGCCTAGCCCGTAACTATCAGAACTTTTCTAAACTCGATACCAGATTGTAACAGAAGTCCATTACTGTACTAGCATTCGCTTTCTGCAGTTCATACATTTTTAACAATATGAGCTTTACTTTCTCCCCTGCTAGGGGAAAAACTGAAACGTTAAAAATATCCAGCTGTGGTTTCATCCAACACGATTCCCCCATCGCCATCCACAATTTTTTTCATTTATTGATGATGTTATAGCAAAGAGTTTCCATGTAGTTTAGTTTGTAAAACTGAAGCTATCGACAGTGAAGCAATACATTCACAATATACGAGGGCTCTTCAGTAAAGAATGATCACTTTTTTTTTGACAATGCACCTTTACTCATCCTCATAATTTTGATGGTCCTTCTGAAAATAGTCTGTCCTAAATACGATGCACTTGTCCCAGCATTTCTGCTAGTCTTCATTTTTGATACATCCTTCAAAATCGCCTCCGCTGCCTTCACCACTGCTTCTGATGATGGATAATGCCTCTCACGAAGACGTTTCTTCAAGTTAGGGAATAGAAAAAGTCACATGGAGCTAAATCCGGCTATAGGGAGGGTGAGGGATGCACTTCACGTTGATTTTTGCAAGATATTCAGCAACAACTTTGGCAACATGGGGCCCCGCATTATCGTGGTGTAATATCCAGCCTGTTTCATGTAAATGTGGTCTTTTACACCTGGTATGGACTTGCAATGTTTTCAGGACATCCCTGTAGTATTGTCCAGTTACTGATGTGTGTGCCGGTACATGCTGATAAACCATTCCATGAATATCAAAGACTAAGATAACAATAACTTTCCCAGCAGAAGCAACCACGTTTGCTGTTTTGGGGGTTGGTGATGAAGGAGATTTCCACACTGAGCTTTGCTGTTTGCTCTCAGGATCAAAATGATGTAGCCAAGTTTCATCAAGAGTGGTTACGTTTGAAAGAAACTCCGGATCTTCCTCTAACATCAACTTTAACTGCATGGTACCTCCATTGCAGTGGTAGCCGGTACTGAACTTGTCTGAGCTTATCTGGTTCTTACAGGCGGAAACCAAGAGTACCAACAATGAAACTGCTACGGCGTGTTTTTTTCACATTAAGTTAATAGAATATAATACTATTGGATTTTAGTGTGAAAAATTATGACCGTAAAATAATTATGATCATATTTTATTGAACAGCCCCCGTACTAACCGTAACTTTCTACATCATTTTTAGTATGCAGACGAATACTTTTGCGTCCTGTATTGGATATATTTACTTTTTAATGTTTAACCGTCTTTATGTGAATAGATACTATGTGTTTCTTTATTGTATTATCTTTTTACTAATTAATAAATAAGACAGTGTCCCTGCTGTACTTTACTCTGATGACTTTCCACTGTCCATACATCATTAAAGATAAACTCATGCATTAGTCGAATGTCTTAACCTTGTTGCTACCTTGGCTTACATGACAATCTGGTCTTCTGCTCTGCCAGGTAGCTCTTAACCTCCATACCTCCTTGTTACTTAGTTAGCCAAATTCTTCCCCCTCGTCTTCGTTTCTTATATTCTTTACATTTCTGGCAGAATTTTCTTTTACTTTCTGCAAGAACTCAACAATACCTCTTATCTTCTTTTCCTCCCTGCCCGTTAACATTTTTATAGCTACTATCCTCTTCTCTACTTTCTCCCATTTTTCCTTCCACACCTTTTATCTCCACATCGCAACCTCCTCGCATTCTGTTACATAGTGTTCTATGCTTTCTTTCCCCCCCACAATTCACAAATTCCCTTTTGCCTATCTCTTATCCCTCTTAGAAATAGTGTTCCTGTTCTCATCCAAGCTAATCC
This sequence comes from Mantis religiosa, assembly GCA_030765055.1. NCBI lineage: Eukaryota > Metazoa > Arthropoda > Insecta > Mantodea > Mantidae > Mantis > Mantis religiosa. The sequence continues at coordinate 49,011,770 of CM060960.1, forward strand.
TTCTCTCTCTTGTCTATTGCAGTAATCTACATATGCTTCTCGTCCCCAATTTATTTTTATTTGCTTGTAAAATTGTAATGACTTCATATTTTCTGGACTTCCCCATATTTCCTGTCTTTCTATATCTTTTATTCTGCATTTTACCAATTTACCCACATCGCTTGTATTCCTTTTTTCTAATCTGCATGGCCGCGCTGTGGCTCAGAGGTTGGACCGCTTGGCTCTCACTATGGCGACCCGGGTTCGATCCCAGGCGATCGCAAAGTGAGATTTGTGGTGGACAACACGGCGCTGGGGCGGGTTTTTCTCCGGGATTTCCGGTTTACCCCACCATCTCATTCCACCGGTGCTCCATCTTCATCTCATGTATCACCAGTGTCATCGCCTGCGGTGCCGTATGTAGTAAAAGCGGGCGTTAAACACTACACATTTCATTTCATTTTCTATTTTCCATATGTCTCCCATTCCTATTTTTACATAACTACTCCTATCTCTGCCCACCAACCATTTGAGTTCTCTAATCTTTTTTGTTGTCTCATGCATAACTTCATAATTTTCCCTTCTTCTTTAACCAAACACCTATAACCAAAATTGTATTATTCTTTCCATTATTATTTCATTTCTTCTTGTCTTTCCTAATTCTACTAAAGCTACTTCCCTGGGTGCTGAACTTGGTAAGCCTAGTAGCTCTTTACAAAACCTTCTTTAGTTTTGGTCCACCGTTTTGTTTACTTCCCCGCCCCCTCCGCAGATTTCCACTGCATACAATATTTTGGATTCTACTAGTACTTCATACATTCTTTGTAACTTAATAGTTAGTGAAAGAGCGAGTAGAAAAATTCGTGTGAGCTCACGCAAGCTTTTTGTAGTCCCTCTGAAATGATGACAGTCTTTATTAAATTACGTCATCTTAATCTGGTTTAGAATATGATAGGGCTGCTCTGTGACGGTCGACATTATTCTGTTTAAATGGGTTATCTGGCTTGCAGCTCGCGGTAAAGGATTTGATTTCCAGCAAGGCCCCAGCTAGCCAATAACTGCGTTCCGTAACACGATTTTTTGGTCGGATGCAAATTCCCATTTCCGACACCAGCTTGAAAATAAGCGATAACACAACTGTCAGTTAGATGGCCTGGCTTAGGTAACTGGTAGTTCCAAATCTGTGCTTTTATCTCTGCTTTCCCATCATGCTGAAAATTAATCCCTTCAACGGAGTTTTAATTTATGAATTTACAAAAGAGTTTCACAATTTCGTTAACTCACTTTCATATAAACAAATTGGTGATACTCACCACAGTATGGTTACAAAAGCAGTAGTAGTTATTTATGGTAATTTATTCCATACAGTGTTTCATCCCACACTTACCCTAATATTTAAAAGGTCCTACTACTTCTTTAATTAAACTATAACAAAACAGGAAAAATATATGTAAATACGTAAAATATGAAGCTATTAACAGTGAAGCATACAAATATAACAATTTGTAACTTAAATCTTCACTTATCTGATAAGAAATTATTATACTTTTCTTATAAATTGTCCGGGATCGTGATTTCATATAAAATTTTGGCGTGGGATTTCTCTTGGTGTGGTCTTCTTTTGGTGTGGTATGTCAGGATGATTAAGGATTACGTGTCGGTGAGCAAAAGTATAGATGTGTCATTTTCTCTTGACAGGAATCCTGCGCGGTGGGGATGAGTAGCAACTGTAGTGGGGATAGTGCACCTATCGCCACAATGCGTCACGCGCGTAAGATTACGAGAGGCAAGGGCGGTGCATAAGGTGTCTAAAAACAAATTTCATTCTCGAAGCCAGTTTTGCAGCTCTTATAAACTAAGTTGTAATTCTTACTATGGTAATAATCTCCACGCTTTTGTTGGATCTTAAATAGTACATAGGCATTTGGAACAAAACCCTGTTCTCCTCCAGCAGGCATGATAAACAACTTTCGGCCTTTCAATATCACTACAGAGTCCCTGTAACGTATTTCACTCCAGGCATATGGTCCAGTATGTGCTGTATTTATATAAGTTTCATCAATATAAACTATATAAACTTCACTTCGATATCTCTGAATATTTCGTTAATACTTAAGCCTTTCTGCACGTATGGTGCGATAATCGATTAAAATTTGTCTGTCACGCTTAGTGCTTTTTTGTTTGTTTGTTTGTTTTGTTTTTCTAAATAATCCTAGCTTCAAAAGAACTTTTCTTAATGTTCAGACACTGCCTTGGAAGTCAGTAGAACTTTTAAGCTTCATAAGCACTTTCTTCAAAGTTGGTCTTTGCTTTTCTATGCTTTAAAAATTATTCATAGTTCGCCTAACTACTTCTGAGTTAAAACATACAAATTAGATTTTGTAAATGTTCTTAATATTAGTTTACTGAGCATAGAGAAGGACGTTGTTGCACTAGCACCAATGGCTTTTCTTTCCTTAATAACTCTCCAAAACTGCTTTCAGACACAACTGTTGCCTCAGATACCCTTCCCCATATTTTTATAGCTGACCCAGACAATTGTATCTTTTTTATAAATCTATGGATATTTGTTATTACTTATCGTGTTTTTAAATGTAGCACTTTATTTCCTAATGTGCTGCTAGGAGGCGTCATTTATAAATGCTCTCTTGGAACATGGAGACAAGCACATTTTGAAACAAGCTGTAGTATTACCGAGTAGCTCTGCACTTGTTCACTTGCTCGCAACTGGTATGCAACTGACCTGCCCTCCCCTCCAGTTGTAACCGTTCTGAAGTGGACTCGTCCAGATACCACTGCGCATCGCTCTGCACTTTTCAAGATAAAAAATACATCTGTACTCTCTCAAGGTCCAGCAGTTATCACCAGCAATGAAAAATCCTGCTTCAATTTCCTATGGATTGTTTATTCCTACAGATTTTACTTGTCTGGTTGTTCGGGTTTTCTCACTTGCTGTCACTCTCATTGTGTCGCCTTGTCTCTTTAAGAATCTTAATCTCACCACGTTTGAAATCTAACTCCACTATTACCTCGCCATCAGATATTAAACTAACGTGTCTTGTCTCTTTCGTTGTAACCAACGAGAGTGACGCTTCTCAGTTCGCCTTACTCTAGCTTACTCCCAGATTTCTTTGTCTATCTCCACCCTTTTTCTATTTGTTCTCTATTTCACGCCTATAACGTGGTTTACGCTACATTTTATTGGGGGATTTTATTTCTACGATAGATGGATGCATGGATGGATGCATGGATGGATGGATGGATGGATGGATGGATGGATTGACGGACGGACGGACGGACGGACGGATGGACGGACGGATGGAGGGAGGGGGGAGGGAGGGACGGGCGGATGGGCAGATTCAACATGAAAAACCTTAGCCTATATACGGCTTGTGTGGAGAAATGATTAATTTCCATCAATTAACTAAAATTATTTCTACGATTTTACCTTACTGGTCATTTCCATTCACCGTCAACTGTGCAGCAGTCACGGATCCAGCCCCTAAAGTTGTATGACCCTTTGGCGTCATAACGGTACTGCATCCTGCCTTTACATATTTTCCTTAAACCTCGTTATTGTCTGAGGCTCCGTGGTGGTGCTGAACTTTGGGCTTCTATTGTCCTATTGTTTACGTATCCAGCCTCGTCTGCCCCTTCTAGCTTAAGGCAACTTTTTTACTTATATTTATTTAATTTGCACGCTATTCCTATTACAATATATCTTTTTTACTTTATTTCATATATCATTTATTACCAATTGCTTATTAATAATTTATATTCATTTATCATCCCTTTCTTACACTCTTCTATCGGAAACCTGTGGTTTCTGCTTCAACTTTTACACATCCTCAGCCGGAAATAACAAAGTTGTCTCATCGTTACGAACGCTAGATGTTAATATGTTCTTGTTAGTACTACCAAAATATGAACATAAAACAAATATTAAAACAGAATCGACTGCCGGTATTTCAAAATTCATTACGTGATGTTTGTTTTTTAAAATAAATATATTTTCCTAAACCTTCGGACAATTTAATTGTTTTAATAATTTAACTTCTGGATTTATTTCATGGTTAAATGAACAAAAATTATCTGCTACGGTCGATTTATCAGTTTGTTTATACTTAATGTTACGAAACTGTTCTTTCGTTCTGGTTTCTAAATTACGTTTCGTCTTTCCAATATAAACTTTATCACAATCGAAACAATTAAATTGATAAATACCAGATTTTTATTATTAGGAATTTTGTCTGTTTAGAGATATGCAATAAATTTTAATGCTATATATTTCTAGCAACTAAATTTATATCAAAAACTTAAAAACAATTTGAAAATATTTATTAGCCCAAATATAATAAGTAAATTTTCCAAAATTATAATTGTCTTTTATTTTTCTAAGGGTATAAATATCATTAACAGTTTTTTGATATTTGAATTTCTCAATCTTTTAAGTTATAAATTCTTTATTAAAACCATTAATTAAAGCAGTGTTAATAATATGTTTATATTCTTTATTAAATTCACCTTTATTCTGGGGTCCATTTATTAATCTATGAATCAACCTATTGAAAACAGGAAACATATAAAAAATAAAAGTTTTAACTAGTAAAGAGAAAGCGTTTTGTGTTTTGCAGTTTGTAAAGACCGAATCTGTAGTTACCGTGCAATGTGCGTTCCACATTAAGTTCGGTTGTGATCCTCCTAGGGATAATAACATTCGTAGATGGTATCATCAGTTTGAAGATAGCGGCTGCCTTTGTAAAGGGAAGAGCACGGGACTACCAAGAGTAAGTGAAGAGACTGTTAAGCGAGTGAGAGAGCCATTCACTCGTAGCCCAAAGAAATCAGTCCGGAAGGCTAATCGTGAATTAGAAGTTCCTGTGTCAACTGTTTGGAAAGTTGTAAGAAAACGCTTACGGCTGCGTCCTTACCGTTTACAGTTATTACAGGCTCTAAAGTCGACAGACCACGGATTACATGCCAACTTCGCTAACGACATGTTTCATGACGATGACGATTTTATGATTCGTGTTGTCTTCAGTGATGAATCGACCTTTCTCCTTACTGGACATGTTAACACTCATAATGTGCGCATCTGGGGCTCAGAAAATCCTCACGAGATGGTACAAATGCAACGAGATTACCCTAAAGTGAATGTTTTTTTGTGCCGTATCCCGGCGAAAAGTTTATGGACCTTGCTTTTTTGGTGAACCTACTGTAACTGGCACTTCTTACTTTGATACACTAGAGCAGTAGCTCTTTCCTCAGTTGGAAGAAAATGAGTCAGAGAACTTCATTTTCCAGCAAGTTGGTGCGCCACATCACTGGCATAACGAAGTACACGATTGGCTGAACGTCACTGTACCCAAGTGCTGGATAGGCTCCATGGGCTCCAATGACAGGGCTTGCTATGCATGGCCTCCACGTTCTTCTGACCTTATGCCATGCGATATTTACTTTTGGGGCTTCATCAAGGATCGTGTTTATGTGTCTCTGCTACCAGCTGACCTCCCTAAATTAAGAAACCGGATTGAAGCAGCTGTTGAAACAATTACTGAATACACACTTATCAACGTTTGGGAAGAACTCATCTATAGACTTGATGTGTGTCGTGTGACAAAGGGTAGTCACATTGAACATTTATAAGGTTCTTGGTATAACTGTTTGAGCTGTTTTCTCATTTGACATATCACTTATCACTGTAAGTTAAATGTAATAAATATTAAAAAGAGTTGAAACCCCGATGTTCATTTATACAGGATGTTACAAAAAGTACGGCCCAACTTTCAGGAAATGTTCCTCACACACAAAGAAAGAAAATATGTTATGTGGACATGTGACCGGAAACGCTAAATTTCCATGTTAGAGCTCATTTTAGTATTTCTCTTAGAATGTAAATTGAAATCATTCGTGCAGACAATTGTCAAAATACCCCATTGTGGTTCATGCACGATGGAGCTCCTGCACATTTCAGTCGAAGTGTTCGTACGCTTCTCAGCAACAGATTCGGTGACCAATAGATTGGTAGAGGCGGACCAATTCCATGGCCTCCACGCTCTCCTGACCTCAACCCTCTTGACTTTCATTTATGGGGGCATTTGAAAGTTCTTGTCTACACAACCCAGGTACCAAATGTAGAGACTCTTCGTGCTCGTATTGTGGACGGCTGTGATACAATACGCCATTCTCCAGGGCTGCATCAGCGCATCAGGGATTCCATGCGACGGAGGATGGATGCATGTAACCTCGCTAACGGAGGACATTTTGAACATTTCCTGTAATAAAGTGTTTGAAGTCACGCTGGTACTTTCTGTTGTCGTGTGTTTCCATTCCATGATTAATGTGATTTGAAGAGAAGTAATAAAATGAGCTCTAACATGGAAATTAAGCGTTTCCGGACACATGTCCACATAACATATTTTCTTTCTTTGTGTGTGAGGAATGTTTCCTGAAAGTTTGGCCGTAACTTTTTGTAACATTCTGTATATACCCTGTATGTTGGGTGGAGGCGTTATCCAGTAATTCTATTGTCAAAATAGTAGAAACCTTATCATAGTCTTGAAATGCAAGGACACAATAAATATGTTTTATTTTTAACTTAATTACTGCACTAAGAATATGTTTACCAATACCTTCCGTGTGATAAACAACTGATCAATTTTTGAGAAGTTTTCCTCTTAACAGCAGCAGACGTAATCAAAGGGGGTACACAAATTGAGGAATTCCGAAGGGCGAAGTTTTGCCTAATGTTTTATCGACTGGGGTAGCTTCCCGGGGTAGTCGTGAATGATTAATCATCAATGTTCCCTTAGCTCATTACCCAACTTGGTAATTACTGCTGCTGCTTCCTGATTCGAATGGTTAGAGAGAAAGATGCAACTCGAAACTCGTATCAGTGGAAACAAATTAGCAGCGGTTGTTCCTACGCTCATTTATTATTTGCACTCTGGGCTGCTGATAATAAGATTGGTCAATTTAAACCTCCAACGTCACGAGTGGCTCCAAACCACTTAATTGTGTTATGTCAGTATACAGGATTCCACTTACAAACAGTTTCATTTCCCGGGAATTTGGAAAACGTCGATCTCAGCACATAGTCTTATGCAAATCAGTAATTAACTACTGAGGAGTTGAAGATAAAGTTATATATGTTCAAATCAATAATAAATAAGCTTATTCAGTCATACCAATACAGTAATATTCTTATTTACAGAAAGACTGCACAAGAAATATTGTCAGTCACCTAATGCCTATGGGCTGTATAATTGTTGGGCTTCTCTAATTTTAACCCATAATAAACTATTTATTCATTACCTCTCGCTCTTAATTTATTTGCCCTTCTTAACCCTCGCATAGTGTCAGCTCTGGAAAAACACATATTTGGGGTCTTTTTTCACCCAAAGTGATTCTAACAACAATGTGGCGATAAAGTGTAAAATATTTCCACGAAAATAATAACTTTATGTTGAGACCAAATCACATCTCTCAAATTAAAACTCTTTTGTTGTAAGCTATATAAGTTATGTACTAGACATGTCTGAAATATGATAACATATATATGTCTTACTTCCAATATATACGAGGCATGTTTTTTAAGTCAGTACCGTTTTGGAACTAAAAAATGACGTGCATATATATCGCTATAATTTTATTTTTACATGAAAGACTGTACGTTAATCTACTTTTCTACATAATTTCCGTGAATATTGGGGTACTAGTCATAACGTGGCACCAGTTTTTGAATACCCTCCTCATAAAATTCTGCCGCCTGACGTGTTAACCACTGCATCACAACTGTTTTGACTTCGTTATCGTCTTGAAGACGCTGACCGCCCAGATGTTTCTTCAAGTGCAGGAACAAATGGTAGTCGCTGGACGCCAGATCAGGGCTGTATTGAGGATGATCTAGAGTTTCCCATTGGAAAGATTTGATGAGATCTTTGGTTCGATTAGCCATATGTGGACGGGCATTGTCATGCAGAAAAACGATACCCTTACTCAACTTGCCACGTCTTTTGTTCTGGATTGCACGGCGCAGATTGTTCAATGTCTCACAATAAGACGCTGCATTGATTGTCTCATTACGAGGCAGAAACTCCACTAGCAATACTCCTTTTCTGTCCCAAAAAAAAACTGTGCATATGATTTTACGGGTAGAAATTGTTTGCTTAAACTTCACTTTTGTGGGTGATGATGAATGTCGCCATTCCATGGATTGTTGTTTCGATTCTGGTGTGAGGTTGGCCACCCATGTTTTGTCACCAATAATAATTTGGTCTAAAAAATCTTCACCTTCATTGTGGTACCGCTCAAGGAAAGTCAATGCACTGTCTAAACGTTGGGTTTTGTGCAAATCCGTCAACATTTTCGGAACCCAACGTGAACACAATTTCCGGTACTTCAAGTTCTCGATCACAATGCGATGCAAAACACTACGAGAATATTGAGGAAAATAGTTGCACAATGATGAAATTGTGAAGCGTCTGTTTTCTATCACATTTTCGTCCACTTTCTGCACCAAATCTTCAGTAACGACCGAAGGACGCCCACTCCGTTCTTCATCATGCACATTTGTGCGGCCATCTTTAAATGCTCTCACCCATTTCCTTACCATTCCATCACTCATAATGTTTTGTCCGTAAACTTCACAGATCTCACGATGAATATCGATCGGTTTGACGCCTTTAGCAGTAAGAAATCGTATAGCAGCCCGTAATTCACAATGGGCAGGACTCACGATTGTTGTAGGCATCTTAAACACTCAGTAACCAACGTATACAATGAAGAATCAGACTGTAATTGCGTCAGTGCGTAGACAAGAGATGTAGGTAACCAGCGCGCATGGGCGGAACGCTGACAGTAGCGCTGCGGCGGCGGAATCGCAAAACGGTACTGACTTAAAAAACATGCCTCGTATATATAATATTTTAACAAAAAATGCTCATTTACCTCACACTAACAATACTGTAATTTTTTTATTATGATGTGCATTGTTACTTTATAAAGGTCCTGTTATAAATAAACGTCTACTCATTCTCCACTTGAAATGATGAAGACTAATGGCACGAATCTTTTACTTTTGCAAGTTCTTTGCAGATAAATTTGTGGCACTCATCACATTGTTTCTTCACTTTCTTGTCCTTTGACCTTGGGCAGGAATCACATGTTTTTCGTTTCGTATTTGGAAAATCTGTATCTTGGCCCTATTGGTTGCTATTTAGAAGATCCTTGAAAGCAGCTTGAGTTATTGCTGAACGAATGTGTTGTGTTCTGCACTGGGGGAAAAGAATTCGTCTTTTAATTTGAGGTCTGACTAGCTCTCTTCCCAGTTCTGAGAGGAATTCTCTTCCAGCATTTTACCTCTCATATGATGTAAAAGTTTACGTTACAGGACGTAAGCATTGAGGCATGCTAAGTCAACTATATCAAGTGGCCACCTCCTTGTTCCACGTTTTATTGAATAGTACCTAGCCATCTTATCAACAGTATTATCACTTCAGGATTTTTATTCGTTCACGTCTTTTTCACGTCTAAATTCCACAAAACACAATTTCTAACTGTGTTTGTAATTTATAATTGTTAGAACAGTGTATTGTCTAGGAATTTGTAACAACAATGGACATACAAATGAAGGTTCAAAGTTTCCAAGTTTTAATTACTGTAATAAATTTGTAATATAATATGGAAAAGCATATGTTGTATAGCTGGGGTATTTTCTGACCCTGTTACAAAAAATTAAAAATTCTGTGTCACCGACCGTCATATTATTGTCACGGCAACAGGCATAAATGTTTCGGCACAAATAAGAAAACAGTCGGCGGATAAAGCTTCATGGTAATAATGAGCCTTACTAAGCAGTTAATGAAAGCACGGCGATTATAAACAAGCGCCGGCGGGCAGCGATAACTGAGGTAAAGGACTCGCCGACATAGATTAAGTTACGTCTCTAGAATGTGATAGAATATTCGGATTACGACACTAGATGCCTTGTTTTCCAGAAACATCTAGTGATTGACAGAATAGTCTGGTAATCATGAATATGATATATAAGGGATTGTGACACGCCAGCATGACACTAGTAAGCACAGTTGCTGTGTAACAAGAGTGGTGTGTAAAACGAGAGTCAGCTGTGAAGTGTTTGATACGGAAATTAAGGTTTTCCATAAGTAAAGAATCATGATGGATGTCAAAGGAATGTTGGTTCTTTGTTAGATACGTGCAAGGCCAGCTGAGGCAAATAGCATTTTGAGGGAAAGTTGTTATAACAAAAGCAATGTAAGAAACAGTGTCCGTAGCAGATTTCTAAAGGGGCTCACTTGACTTGTATGAATAGGGTATTCTTTGGATCATTCATAATGGCGTGACCAAACAGCTACAAAGGGATCTTTGGTTGAAAAGAGGGTCTCCAGAAAGTGAAAATTACATATACATCCACATGGGCATCTATGGTCATTCAAGAGTCTTCGGCGTGGAGCCGATCAGGGCAGTTCGTGGCTAGGAAGCCATTAGAAGAGTCTTCGGCGTGGAGCCGATTAGAGCAGTCTGAGGCGTGAAGCCTATTAGGGCAGTCCTCTGTTTCTGTCTTGGATATTTGTCGGTTCATATATACGTGAGGAACGAATAAAGTTTATCGAGTAATAAACATTCTGCCATCAGTAACTCTAAACAGGGATATTGGTAACCCTTGGTCGGCAACTTAAATTTCGATGTTCTAAAAAAAGAAGCAGTGAATAAATAAGTTTGAAATGGGCATTCCAGTGTCATTAAATATCCATCTCACACACATCCACGCATACCCTGTGAGAAACCTCATTGTTTTACCCTGAGCTAAACAAAAGTGCTTCAAACTGTATTGTCAAGTGGAACTTTGTTCGCCACATATATTGTTCCTTCAAATTGACGTCCACAACGTGGAATTGTGTGACACACATAAAAATTGTTGCTTCGTGTTGTAACGAAAGCTAATGTTTGTTATTGTGATCGACCTTGGTAGACTGATGGTGTATATAACGTAATGCTGCTGTAATCTATAAGAGTATTTCTACGAAAATAAAGGAGATTTTTAATTTCTGCAACTAGGCCTTTTAATTCTACAAACCCACAAAGTCACATTATCATAAATATTTTGAGCACTTATAAAAAGTATACAAAAAGCATATTTGGAAGATGATAAATCTACGTTCACATTGAAACAGTTTCTACATAGTTAAAGCAGCCTTGGTGTCCATAAAGACCCCAGACACCAAGCAAGGGTCATTTTTCCTTTACTTTCTCCCCAAAATTCTCTATCTCCTTAAACTTTTTTTTCTTATTCTATCGTGTTACTTTGAGTACATTTTCATTCCCCCTGTTCCTTCCACTATTTCGTTTCTCTAATTTTCTAACTTTTTGCAATCCTCCACACCTACTTTTCTACATTAGTACACAATTCCCCTCTCAATGTAGCCCCAGGCTAAACGCTCTCTTCCATTCTCTTTCCCAATTTTTCTTCATTTTTAAATATGTAACTAAGTATCTCTTACCAAACAGATTGCCCCACACCTCTTGTCTATCCATATCCTGTATTCTGGTTTTAACTATTAACCAAAATCCTCCCAAATTTCGTTCTCCTTCTTGGCAGATACACCCCATCTCTCTCTGTCCCAGTGTCGTCCCTATTTCTGTTCACCAGCTATCCTTGCATGCCAGACATTTTTCTTCTTCTATACACACTCTTAATATATTGTCATCTCATTTTTATAGCTGTACCAATCTGTTTAACATGATGGTGATGATGATGATGATGATGATGTGTATAAGGGCGCTCAACTATGGCGGTAATCAGCGCCCTTACAAAAACAAATCATGGCAAAAGCCAGATATAAAAATTTCCAAAAACTATATAAGTATAAATAAAACTATTAAAATTGCACGCACACACACACACACATATATATATAAAGAAGAAAACGAAATATCAATCAAAACCTACTAAAATTTCCTTCACTAAATCCTAAAGTGTAATCTAGAAATGAATCTAAAAACCTTCTGCACTACTGCGTTATCGTCCGCTAGCATTTCTGCAAAGCTGGCCGGCAGCTGCAGAGACGTCCTAAGGTCTGCTAGGCAGAAACACACTAGCAGCACGTGTCGTACAGACAACGCTTCATTGCAAAACGGACACAGTGGAGCAGGCTCCTTTTTAAAAAGAAAACTATGAGTAAAACAGCAGTGCCCAATACGCAACCGAGCCAAACTCACCTCCTCGCGACGAGATGCCCGACAGGAGGTAACCCAGGGAATCGGAAGTTCTTTCACAGATCTAAGTTTATTATTGCGGAGAGCGGACCACTCTTCCTGCCAGCAGGTTTGCACAGCTCTCCGCAATACGGCCCTAAAATCTTCCAATGTCACAGATGGTACTCGAACCCTGGGCTTCATGGTAGCCGTCTTTGCTGCCAAATCCGTCATTTCATTCCCCCGAAAGCCTACGTGACCAGGGATCCACGCACACACCACGCTAACGCCAGAAGCGTGTAAATCGTGGAGGGCATCCTGTATACGCTGCACAATAGGGTGGTAGTTGTACAGCTGTCGTAGGCTTTGAAGTGCACTGAGGGAATCACTCAGGATTAAGCAGTCCCCCAACTTTCGTCGACGTACGTGTAAAATGGCCCGGTATACTGCATAAAGCTCTGCAGTAAAAATGGAAGTGCTAGTGTGGAATCCGAATATAATTACTGGAGCTAGACACCTGAGCGAAAGCACAGCCGAAGATATTAGCCACGACAAACGAATCAACAGCTCTTACAGGCGATTTCAGACCAGCGATTGGAAAGTGGGTTGATTTTCCGGCCACGTGTCGTAACCTATCCCATATAACACATGAAGGTGTACATCTGTTAAAAGATGGCTGCGCTGTGGCTCAGTGGTTAGACCGCTTGGCTGTCACCAAGGCGGCCCGGGTTCGATCCGAGGCGAGCGCAAAGTGAGATTTGTGATGGACAACACGGCGCTGGGGCGGGTTTTCTCCGGGACCTCCGTTTCCCCCGTCATCTCATTCCACCGTTGCTCCATCATCATCTCATGTATCATAAGTGTCACCTTCTGCGGTGCCGTATGTAGTAAAAGCGGGCGTTAAACACTACACATTTCTTTTACATTTCTGTTAAAAGATGATACAAAGTTGCTCCATGAGATCTTTTTGCTATCCTTAAGTATTTGCCTAGACTTCGCACGCGCTTTCTTGTACTCAATTAGATTACTTAGGGTAGGGTGTCGTTGAAATACCCGTAGAGCACGTCTACGAGCACGAATAGCATTCCGGCAGTCGTTGGTCCACCATGGGACAGGAAATCGACCGCGTTGGGTAGCCGAACGTGGAATAGACTGTTCTTCAGCGGAAAGAATTTTCTCTGTGAGATGATCAACCAATCTGCAAGCCCTTCCTATCTCAGCTCTTGCAGCTCCCTTCGGTGTTGCTTTATTCAATCCTAATAACTCTTCACAAAACATTTTTTATGAACGTTCTATATTCTTACTTATTACACTTCCCCCTATAATTCTACCCCATAAGTCATTTTTGTTTCTACTATTGTTTCGTATACGCTTTAAGGCCATTTTATCGACAATTATAGCACTTTATATTTAAAGTCTCTTACTTCTGTCATCACTAGGGCCCGGATTTTGATGAAAAGTCATCTTTTTTTCTGAGTAGTCACAGACGATGCTTATTGGAAATTAAGTACATTCTGGAACAAATACGTTAGATATATATGGTTTTTATAGGTCATCAAAATGCATCCTTTCCACATTTTTACAATATTTTTTAACATTTAGATGCATTTTCATGTCATTTTCTTTCTTTTTGACGAATTTATTGGAATTTTCATCTGTAGCCCGCATTTGGGAGGCACGGATTCGATTCCCGTGGCCAACCTGACCCTGACCTATGGGCCTTTGGTTTTTTTTAATAATCTGTGTCAAAGAGTTCATTTATATCATAATCTTTTATGAAATAGTAACTTTGTAAGTGTTGTAAACATGTAAATAACACAGGTCAGCGTCCTAAAAGTGCTGGTGAATTAGGACTATCAATTCGAGAATCGCCGATTACATGATGCAATACATGTGGATTTCATCAGTCAGAACCTCAGGAGCTAGAAGTGTCGCAATAGGTAGAGTAGTTTGTGAGGTGTGTAAATTTGTTGTGCTGTGGAATTGAAATGCCGAAACAAAAACAGTCAGACAGTATGTTTCAATGTTTGGCGGAAACATATATTTTATAAAATTGAAAATGACCTGATGAATTTTGAATTTATTATTTAGTAGCAATAATTGCATTATTTACTAAGAAAGTTAATTTTAAAATGTGGTTATTCGAACCATATATATTATTATTTGTCTGAGACAGTTATTAATTTATTATGAAAGAAATTGTTAATTTTTGTCAGGTCATTTTTTTACATTTTATGTGCATTTTTTATATTTTAAGGGCATTTTATAACTCATTTTTAGAGAATTATAAGTCAACAACATCCGGACCTTAGTCATCACCATACGCCCGTTCAGGGGTATCTTCTTTCTATGCACTCCCCATCCATCATTGTAACACAGTTGTATACCTAGATTGTCAAATTGTTCTATCATCTCAATTTCTGTTTATTTAAATACCAGACTTCATCGTTCCTTGGCTGATCTTCTCTTTTTTAAACACCACTGTGTTTTATTTCCCATACAACACTCATCGACAAAACGTGGGAAAACAAGAAATTGCAGCACATGTTCAAAATAACCTCCACCGGCTCCAATACATACGTTGCATGGACTTCCTGATGCGCTGAGTTAGGCCTGGAGAATTCTACGAAGAATCTCTACATCTGGAACTGGAGTTGTGTAAACAAGAGCTTTCAAATGTCCCCACAAATAAAAATCGAGTGGGTTTAACTCAGGCGAGCCTGGAGGCCAAGGAATTGGTCCACCTCTTCCTATCCATCTAAGCTGCTATTTAGAAATCAACAGAAAGAGTGCCTGAAATGAGGAGGAGCTCTATCGTGCATGAAATGAGTACGGTGCCTAACAAGCGCACTCTAGCACGATGACAACAGTGAAATGCATCACCTTCACCCAATTTAACCAGATGTAAAAGTGAATGTGTACTACCGTACAATTAAACCACTTCAGCCTTCACCACTGCTTTTGATGATGGATAATACCTCCCATGAAGGCGTTTCTTCAACTTAGGTAATAGAAAAAGTTCACACACAATTACAATTCACCAGTTCGACCGTCACAGTTCCACTCTGCACTCGCAGTTACGTACACTCCTCCGATGCACGTACACAGTCTTCCAGTCCGTTCCCTCACTGGGCGCTCCTCGCGGCTGCTCGCCAAGAACTTAACTGGCTTGCCAACTACAGGCCTTATATAGGGAAGATCACCGTTTCTGGAAGGTTCGTGGCGCGCACAATTATCCCGAGGTTTCCAGACGTCTGGTGGGAGGGGAAAGAGACGGTACAGGGCTCGCGCCGCTCTCCTGATCATCCCTTCAGTTAGTGACACGAGACAAATGGGTAGGCGTGTCCTGAATGCTTCCCGTCTGGCCCTACTGCTGGTCGGTTCTATAGGGAGTTCCGACGTTTGGGTGACAATATCAAAGAATGAGATCACCATAACTCTCCCAGCAGAAGCAACCATTTTTGCTCCTTTGTGGGGCTGGTGATGAAGGAGTTTTCCACACTGAGCTTTGCTGTTTGCTCTCAGTATGAAAATGATGTAGCCAAGTTCCATCAGCAGTGATTACGTTTGAAAGAAACACCAGATCTTCCTCTAACATCAACTTTAACTGCATTTTACCTCCATTGCAGCGGTAGGCGATACTGAACATGTCTGAACTTGCCGGGTTCTCACAGGCGGGAAACAGGAGTACCAACAATGAAACTACTACAGCGTGTTTGTTTCATATTAAGCTTGAAGTTTAGTGCAAAAAATTATGATCATTCTTTATTCATTCCGTCTCTTAATTTCGATATCAGGTTTTGGCCACAGAGCAGTTACGTATTACACATCTCACCGTGTAAGCAGGCTCTTGTTATATAAATATTTTTACCTCTATATGCAAGAAATGTTTTCCCAAAGTTTTGGCATAAGCTTTTGTTAAGCCTTGTAGACTAATTAGCATGTGTAATAATATTTTTAGGAAAGTAATATCAACGCACTTCTTTTTGCAACTCTGGATTTTGTATCACTTTAATTAGAAATCTCTTGAAAATTACTCGTAAACTTATAAATTACTGCACACTGCGGAGATTAACCTTGTTTATCTTGAGGGAGAAGTTTCGAGTTTGCGGCTTGATACACACTCATTTAGACTCATTAATACAATTAGTCTGCTTATATTGCAAATTAGTAATACGAGAGCAACTTCTTGGGAAGTCCCTAACGGAGAAACCTTTGAACGTCGAAATACACAAGAATACCGAGATAATACTGAAGTTAAGAAATAGGGAAATACTTATACCCGATTTCACCAACAGATGTTAAATTCGACGTTGACAAATGTAACGTAACAATTGTCACAGCGCTAAAACTAATGTTAAATTTCTTGCATTTCACCAAACTGATTTCTTAAAATGTTAATAAACCTGTGTTAACGCCAAGAAACTTGTAAATATCACAGCTATAGAAGGCTATGGATGATTTTCTGAACGTACTCCGATGCGTTTTTGTTTTCATTTTCGTCTGCACAAATGGCGGATGAACAAAATCATAAATAAAGCCGTGAGACAAATTCCTCATCGACGGAGAAAGAATTGTTAATTGAAATGGTGACGAAGTGGAAGGATATCGTGGAAAATAAGAGGACGGATGCAGTGAATGTAAAAGAGAAAGATGTCGCGGGGAAAATATTGGAAACGAATGTAATTCAAATGCATGTGTCACTACTGCAAGCACCAAACAACTTGTCAGTATTACGTAAATTTAAAACGAGGTGCGAAAAAGGACAAGTGCCTTAAGCGTTTCAAGACGGGAGGTGAACAGTGTATTATCCACATAATTCAGTGAATTATAAAATCGCAAAGTTATTAATACTTGAAGCAAATGCGAGATCGGCATATTTCTTCCGATGTATATTCTAACTCATTATTATGTAAATTTAAAACGAGGAGCGAAGAAGGACAAGTGCCTTAAGCGTTTCAAGACGGGAGGTGAACAGTGTATTATCCACATAATTCAGTGAATTATAAAATCGCAAAGTTATTAATACTTGAAGCAAAGGCGAGATCGGCATATTTCTTCCGATGTATATTCTAACTCATTATTATGTAAATTTAAAACGAGGAGCGAAGAAGGACAAGTGCCTTAAGCGTTTCAAGACGGGAGGTGAACAGTGTATTATCCACATAATTCAGTGAATTATAAAATCGCAAAGTTATTAATACTTGAAGCAAATGCGAGATCGGCATATTTCTTTCGATGTATATTCTAACTCAGTATTACGTAAATTTAAAATGAGGAGCGAAGAAGGACAAGTGCCTTAAGCGTTTCAAGACGGGAGGTGAACAGTGTATTATCCACATAATTCAGTGAATTATAAAATCGCAAAGTTATTAATACTTGAAGCAAAGGCGAGATCGGCATATTTCTTCCGATGTATATTCTAACTCATTATTATGTAAATTTAAAACGAGGTGCGAACAAGTGTCTTAAACGTTTCAAGACGGGAGGTGGACAATGTAATCCACATAATTCAGCGAATTATAAAATCGCAAAGTTAGTAATACGTGAAGCAAAGGCGAGATCGCCTTATTCCTTTCGATGCATGTTCTAACCTCTCTTTTACTTCCGCAGTAACCTTCATAGCAACATGTTTCGACAGTCTATACCTCCGTAAAACAATTTTCTTTGGATAGTTCCTCAAAATAATTTCTTCTCATAGGCCGTACTCTATTATGAATGCCATTTAGACGGTCTTAAATATAGCAAATCAACATCAACAGCTGAGTTCATGCTCGCCATCTTGACTATTTACATTTGTTAGGACTTAACATTAGAAATTCGGCGTGTTAGTTTAACATGAAATTTAACACTTGTGTTACGCTGACACTTGTTGGTGAAACGCAATTTTTGTTTTAGCTATTGCTAAACTCGTGTTAAGTTGTAACATTTGTTGGTGAAATTGGGCATAAATATGGCGAAGTCAGGATTGCTTTTAAGAGCAGGCATCTGTGAAAAATTAAAGCTCTTAAGTTTTCTTCTTTTACTATATAAACATTAACGACATAATATAGGATTGACATTTCAAATACCACATTCGAGAGATTTTTGAAAGCTTTCTCACTTTGTAATTTTCAAACTTAGTGAGTGATATACTAGTTTTACACTAATTTTGTTAACTAAGGTGTGTTTCAAATAGAAAGGGTTCTGCAGTCCAGCTAATCAGATGTCGTATCACACTCAGCGTTGCCAGCTTGTTATTCCACTCCTTTTATATTTCCCTCTCTCTCGCACACTCATACAACATGCAGGTCTCCTCGGTGCAGACGTAAGGGTAAGAAAGTTATATTTAACAAACTTTTACAATTATGCACTTACCAAAATCAAAATTGCAAAACGCATTTTTGCAAATTATGTATATTTTAAAATACTATAACTATAATTATAGTTTATGAACTACCTGTTTTTCTAATCCAATTGAACTGCCAGAGGCTCATCCGCATCGCTGTCAATGTCACTTCCGTTAAGAGACAATTCGTCATTGTCACTATTTTCATCGTCTGTGTCCTGCAAATTTATGATTATAGGTTCCAAGGTCTCGTCACGTGCTATTTGTTTCTTAAGATCGTCTTACTGGAAGGTTTTCTGCATGCCTCACGCAGTTTTCCCAGTCCTGAAGTGTTACCTTGTCAATTTCTTTGTGAACAAAACGTTCAACTTCCATCAGTTTAAAAGAATCATTTCTGTTTGCAATCCCCCTTTTTATTTGAGCCCACACCAACTCATTTGGATTATATTGGCAGTGGTACGTTGGGAAGCACATTACCTCGTGTCCCGTTTCAATTGCAAATTGATCCAGCTGATACAATTTTTCCTTGTTTTTAAACGGAAGTACTCTTTGCAATAACTCATTTTTAGTTTCAGTTTCCCCAAAATTTTTGAAGAACGTATACACCTTAAAAATAATACTTCGAGCCTGATTTCGCAATACCTCCTTTTTTCACTCACCACTAAATTCACCGCAAGAAGCCTTTGCACTATTTAACTCTTACTCTACTGTTGGGTAAGGAACAACTGAATGATATTGATCTGAACTCTCCAGGGTAAATAAACACTTCTTATCCAGCATTCATTCATAAACATGAACATACAGCATTCCACAGGCCAACAGGAAATTAAGGGTTTACTCTTCCTTGAATTTAACACCTTGATTTATTCACAGTAATTCTTTTATCACGTCATATCAGTAGTTTAAATTTCAATTCTGAGTAATTAAAAGTATATGTACATACATACACACCAAAAACTTTGAACTGAGATTAGGAACCATTCATAAACAAAGATATAATGTGACCAAACACGTTCTGCCAGGGCAGCAGGAAATTTATTATTTCCTCTCGCTCGAATTGCCTTATTCAAAGTAATTCTTTTATCACGTCATGTCAAACATTTACGTTTCAGTTCTGAGTAATTACAAATATACGTTCACACATACATACATGCCAACCAATAATGATATTCACAATGCTTACGTCGCGATTTATTGTTATAATACAAGTAATAGTGTTTTATTTATTTGTATTAGAAAAACTATTTGAGCTAAACATATGGGGTTTTCATGGTTATGATAGATAAAGGACTCTCTAACTTCCACATGAATCAGTTTTGGCAAAATCTGAATTTTTGTCTTAGCGCGAATAGTATTTATTAGAGATTGGTTAATTTTGCGCTCGTCACACACCACTTAGCGGGAATATAATACGACAACACCGCAGGACTCCGATTGGTTGCTCACCTAGTAGTGCTTAAGGACAAACACCTTCCCATTTGAAACACATAATAGTGTAGTTTGAAAGTTACGTGACTGCTAGTGTTACATATTGTAACGCGACCGTTGGAACACCCTATGAAAGCAGCTGAGAGCGGGAGACGAGGGAGGTCAATGTTAGCTACGCCCTCCCCTCGTTTGTCTTATAGTGGTGACAGGGACGACTGGGGAAAGAAACATAATTGTGCGGTCTGTTTCTCTTCCACCTGGTTCCAGAAATTACGGGATCTTTCATCATCTGGAAACGTCTAGAAGACGGCGAGATGCCTATAAAAGGGCTGCAGCGAGTCAGTCAGTTGGTTAGTGTGTGAGTGAGGACAGTTCTTGGTGTAAGAAGGCAGTGTTAGTCAGTGACGTGTTAATGAACGAAAGGATTGTGAACGAGAAGACTGTGTGGAATTGTGTACGTGCATCGGAACGGTAACGGACGGACTGGTGAATTGTAACTGTGTGCAGCAAGTAATTCTGTGTAATTGGCAAGTGTTCAACTGTAAGTCGGTGGAAATAAAGAACATTGTTGAGTTTGTGTAATTGGACTTTTCATTTCACGAACCCACAAAGTCACACTGGTGTCAGGAAGCGGGAAAACATCACCGAACATTACAACCATGGACGCGGCATTGGAAAAGATTTTGGAGAAAATGATGGAAATGAAGACGGCCAACGACAACCTCACCGCCGAGTTGAAACAAATGAAGACGGCCAACGACAACCTCACCGCCGAGTTGAAACAAATGAAGACGGCAAATGAAAACCTCGCTGCAAAAATAGAAACGGCTAACAACAACTTGGCCACGACAATGACCTCAAAGATGGCCGAACTGACCACGGAAATGAAGGTGGCGAACGAGGCTCTCGCCCCCAAATTTCAAGAACAGTTGGCCGGCGTGAGGGATGACGTGACGGAGCTGGGCAAGCGGATGGGCCAAGTAGACGACCGCCTTAATGATTTAGAGGAAAAGGCCGACAACATCGCAAAACCCCTCACCCGCCTGACGGAGGAAAACCGGCCTTATGTGTGGACGGAGGACGCCGGAGACGCTTTCCAGCACCCGAAAGGGACCCTGTGCAGTGCTCCAATTTTGGGTTTCCCACAACCGGGTGGCGCCTTCATTGTGGACACCGACGCTAGCGACCATTACATTGGAGGTGTCCTATCGCAGATCCAGGACGGCCATGAGCGCACAAGAGTGGAAGAGAAGGAGCGTGCCGCAGCAGTCCGAGTAGTTGTGGCAGTGCCTGCTGAAGGCTGGGATAGCGCAGGCCTGAGGAGGGAGCAGCTGGCGGACGCAGACTTGGGGCCACTCTTGAGGGAAGTGGACGCAGGGACGAGACCGACCTGGGAGGAAATCGCACCGAGGAGAGCCACCTACAAGTCGCACTGGGCCCAATGGGACTCGTTGAAGACCAGAGTGGGCGTGCTGTTCCGGGTATGGGAGTCACCCGATGGGAAGGCGCAGAGAGGACAGTTGGTACTTCCCCGGAGTAAGGTCCCGGAAGTCTTGGAGGAAGTGCACGTCGGTACTTCAGGAGGACACCTGGGAGCGAACCGAATGATTCGCAAACTACGGCAGCGCTACTTCTGGCTGAGACTCCGAGCGGATGCTGGTGGTACACCTGGACCGCCTCGCACGCTACGTTGGGGCTGTTCGGGGCGAACAGCTTTGAGGAGGGAGCAGTGTAACGCGAGCGCTGGAACACCCTGTGAAGCAGCTGAGAGCGGGAGACGAGGGAGGTCAATGTTAGCTACGCCCTCCCCTCGTTTGTCTTATAGTGGTGACAGGGACGACTGGGGAAAAAACATAATTGTGCGGTCTGTTTCTCTTCCACCTGGTTCCAGAAATTACGGGATCTTTCATCATCTGGAAACGTCTAGAAGACGGCGAGATGCCTATAAAAGGGCTGCAGCGAGTCAGTCAGTTGGTTAGTGTGTGAGTGAGGACAGTTCTTGGTGTAAGAAGGCAGTGTTAGTCAGTGACGTGTTAATGAACGAAAGGATTGTGAACGAGAAGACTGTGTGGAATTGTGTACGTGCATCGGAACGGTAACGGACGGACTGGTGAATTGTAACTGTGTGCAGCAAGTAATTCTGTGTAATTGGCAAGTGTTCAACTGTAAGTCGGTGGAAATAAAGAACATTGTTGAGTTTGTGTAATTGGACTTTTTATTCCACGAACCCACAAAGTCACAATATGAAATCCAATCCTTTATGCTTGTTTTCTCGCCATTGAAAATTTCAACATTTTTCATCATTTACGATCATCTGACGTCATAGTGTTAGTGTTAGACCAATGAAATTTGCTACACATGTTCATAGAGACACAGTGAATAGGAATTTCCCTGGGTTTTATTGTGGGATGCATTTAAATACATTTTCTTTACTTCAAAACACAAAATATTCAATTTTTGAGCAAAAAAGTCAGTCATAGCTTTAAAACTTTCTGACATAGAGAAACTTAAAGCGTATTCAAAAAGCGGATGTATAGGGAACCTGTTGTTAAAATATTAAACCAAAATTTGAGTTATTTTGGCGCAAGGAACCTTTTAGGTGACGTAACCAAAAATACATAAATTTGACTATATTATCCAAATTATCAAAGTTAAATTGACAAAATTTGGGCTGTATCATATTTGCACTACCTTACATCTGTGGTATAACTCTTACAAACTTAGCGTTATTACTTCAGGATTTCAAATTTTCAGTCAAAGGTATCCTTAACATTTAAGAGTGTTTTTCATATATTTAAACGTTTTCTTCCAACACAATGACGCAAAATGAAAGAAGTCTAAACAGATAATGATATTTTATCGTCATTCTTAATAAAACATTCTTAGTTATTTCCTAGGAAAATGAAGATAATGTTACAAAAAGTTAGGTATTTCCAATGTGTATCCTACTAAGATATAACTTATGAGGTGTGGAATAGCGTTCTGAATAATTCCATGATCCACAGAGAGACCAAAAAACTTTCGAACCGGCTGTGCAGTGATTTGCGTATCCGCACCTTCGGAGCTCGTTGCCATCTGCCGCTATCACAGAAAGGCGGAGATGAAACTATGCAACATTTTAAAAACTGATTGCAAAGGCTTTTCTTACCCATGTTATTAAAGAAGATGCTGAAATTAGCCAACGACATTTTCCATATGTACATGTTTGGTCCTTCCATCACTGACTATAGTTCACGTTGAGCAATTTCCTGTTTTAATGAATGAATTATTTATTGTGAAAATTCCAAAATTTTACAATTTACAACTTAAGGCTACCTTTATTTGTCTTTACCTTGGCTTACATGACACCCTGGTCTTCTGCTCTGTCAGGTAGCTCTTAACCTCCATACCTCCTTGTTGCTTGATTAGCCCCTTTCCCCTCATCTTCCTTTCTTATATTCTTTATATTTCTGGCCCAATTTTCTTTTACTTTCTGTAAGAACTCACCAATACTACTTACCTTCTTTTCCTCCTCTCCTGTTAACATTTTTATAACTACTATCCTCTTCTCCAATTTCTCCCACTTTTCCTCCCAAAACGTTTTTCTCCACATTGTAACCTCCTTGCATTCTGTTACATAGTGTTCTATGCTTTCTTTTCCCCTCATAGTTCACAAATTCCCTTTTCCCTACCTCTTATCCCTCTTAGAAATATTGTTCCTGTTCTCATCCAAGCTAACCCTTCTCTCTCTTGCCTATTGCAGTAATCTACATATGATTTTCGACCCCAATTTATTTTAATTTTCCTGTAAAATTGTAATGATTTCATATTTTCTAGACTTCCCCATATTTCCTGTCTTTCTATATCTTCTATTGTGCATTTTACCAATTTACCCACATCGCTTGTATTCCTTTCCTCTAATCTCCAGATATCTTCCATTCCTATTTTTTCTATAATTCCTCCTATCTCTACCCACCAACTATTTGAGTTCTCTAATCTTTTTTGCTCTCTCATGCATAATTTCATAATTTCCCCTTATTATTCTTTCCATTATTCCATTTATTCTTTTAATTCTTCCAGGCTCTGTGGATTTGTCTTTATGCTTTAAGTTACCCCAGAGATAAAACTCTCAGAGGGCACCAAGGGGCCCACAAATTTATACTAGTAACTCTGCCCTTAAACATATTTGTAATTGTTCTCATCGAAGGATTGGGTGTATAAACTGTGGCAGTATCTTGAAAACAGGTAAAATCAATCTTCTTATGTGTTAATTCTCTAAAAGAATGGTGCTGCCAAATTGCATTCACGTAAATATGGGGCTTCAAATCTTGAACTCTAAAATAATTGGGCTTATAACTGTTTCTTGAACGAAAGTGAACGCCTTACATCGATTCATTTCCTCTGTCATCTCCGAGGACAGGATCCGTCCCCTTCAGCTGCTGTGGTGCCAGCGCTGTGGATCCCTAACACTCGTGGTATCTCTGTCGTTACTAGAGGAACCTCGGGCCGAGCATTCGAGCCCCTTCCTGAATGGGAGTTGTTCAGATTGGGTTGGACTCGAGGGGACAGTGTGTTCCAGATACCCATGGGAAGGCTAGGGCCACCCGGAGGGGGCAGGGGTTGCCTAAAGTCCCGGGTACTAGTTGCAGAGCTAGCAGAAGGTGTGCTAGATCACCAGGTGGCTCTACCAAGTTTATTCGGTAGTGTTCTTTGCGACGTTGACGCGCGTAGGTGGCGTTTCCACTTCCACCCGTCTTGTTGATGATGGGAGGGCCTTTTGGACTCCAGATATTGCCCTAAGAAAAGAACCCCGGAGTTTTCCGTCGCTCCTGGAAGACAGACCCTGGAGTCTTCGGACTGTCGGGTCGGCCTCGCCATGAACTGTCATCTCCCATGAAGAAGGGTTGTAAGAAAGAGACCCGCAGGATGTTTGTAACTATACTATGTCCAACGAGAGAATGAAGTACTGTATCACTCCGAGTCCACATGCATTCGGAATGTCAGTACTGTTACCGCTTCGTTAAGTATAATATTAATATGTATTAATAATATGAATATGATTTTCAACACAAAAACACGTATTTATTCAAGCCAACCGCTTAATCACTTCGCTAAGCATAATAATATAAATTTTCGACACTAAAGACACATTTTTCGAGCTAAGTATCACGTAGCACACTATTAATATCCATGAACATTAACTGACCTTCGTGGAAAATTATATTTTTACTCTGTAGCCATATTATGTCACTTGTTTGGTATGCGTTCTGATCACACATTGTGGTAGGGGGCATTGTCCAGCACAATAACGATATTCGGTTGTAATTTGGGGAATTGATGAACTTTTCGGCGGATTACTGACCTCACAAACCCATCACAGACAACATCCAACACTGATCTCGCACGTGGTCTCTTATTACCGGGAGTTGAAACTGCACCGAAGGTGCCTTTTTGCTTACGTGCACTATAAGTGCTGGAAACCGACACACCGGTAAACTCAAATATTAACTTCACCACTTCATCGATGGCAAGTTCTGGAAATTTTTCACTGAACTTGTTAAATACAATGGGCCTCCAGAAAGTAAGCTCTGTTTCAATTTATTTCCGCTGCAGCGCTGCGATCGCAGTTCCGCACATGCGCGGTATACTATCTGTATCAAGGAGAAGAAACGTGTGCCATTGTGAGATCGCTGTCAGCCACGTACGCTTTGTTGTACTGGTTTACAGTGTCGGTGTTGATTCAAAATCCCACTGCTTGTGAAATCAGATCTGTGACTCGTTTTCTGAATGCTAGTAAAGTGAAACCATTTGAAAATTGTCGGCAAATTTGCGATTTTTACGGACAAAAGGCGATGAGTGATACAATGGTGAGAACATGGGTTCGACAGTTCAATGAAGGACGTAGTGAAGCGCACGATGAAGAACGAAGTGGGCGTCCATCTTTGGTTACAGAACTGGTTCACGCGATTGGTGACAAGATTCAGGAAAACAGCAAGTTTACAATTAGTGCCCTCACTATGGAATTTCCCCAAATCTCACGTTCACTAGTTCATGAAATTATTACCGAAAAACTGAAATATCGTAAACATTGCTTACGTTTGGTGCCAAAGATTCTTATTGAGCAACTCTAAACTGGGACGTGTTTGACCACCCCCCGTACAGTCCTGACGTCGCTCGTAGCGACTTTCATCTGTTTTTTCCGTCTCAAATCTTTCCTTGGCGGTCAACACTTCAACAATGATGAAGAGCTGAAAGAAAATGTTTCCAGCTGGTTGAAGGCACAGGCGGCAAACTTCAATGAGGAAGGTATACAAAAACTTGCGCCACGCTATGAATAATGGCTGTAAAATTTCGGCAGGTATGTGGAAAAGTAGTTTAAGAGTTGTAGAATTTTGTACAATAAATAGTTTTTCTGTATCTGTACACACTTTAATTTTAGTACCAAACAGAACTTACTTTCTGGACATTATCTTTTCACCACTTCGTAAAGGCTTTCCGCGCGCGTGTTCAACAGTACTGGCCAGTTCCGCCATGGTTCACAACTGGATAATCCCGTCAGTTTGAATATGCGCGAGCAGCATGATTTACTTTAATTACAAACTAACTTAACTATCTATTAGTGTACAAGGGAGGCCCCAAAAGAAACGGACTCCGAGGGCGCTGCCACTCGTAGACGTAGTGCAGGGTTCTCACGCTAGATGGTGTTAGTAGAAACCTTCATGAAACAACTGTGTAGACGGTGTCAGTGTAGAGCTGAACGTGCAAGTGTGGTATTGTGTTTCTCTGACTGTTGGCGGGTTACCTCTGCGAAGTCGTTATGGCAACTTTAAAAGATCAAAGAGTGTATGTGAAATTTTGTTTCCTGGTTTAAAAAACTGCAACGGAGACACACCAAATGCTTCGGGAAGCTTTCCAGGAGGACGTTATTAGCCGCACACAGGTTTTCGAGTGGTTAGGGCGCTTTAAACGTGGTGAGATGTGTGTTGAAGACCAAGCTCGTTCTCGACGCCCTTCAACATCGCGAAATGAGGAGAACATTGAAAAGGTCCGCCAAAAGATCAACGACGATCGTCGCCAAACGATCGACCAAATTTCAGCAGCGACAGGAATCAGTTGGAGCTCGTGCCAGCGGATTTTGAGGGAGGATTTGCACATGAGACGTGTTGCTGCTAAATTTGTTCCGCGCCTTCTCACACAGCAGCACAAAACCATCCGCATGAATGTGTGTCAGAACTTGAATACAGAGATTGTACGTGATCCAAACTTCTTGAACAAAGGCATTACAGGGGATGAGAGTAGGTGTTACGGGAATGACCCAGAAACCAAGCAAGCGTCAAGCCAGTGGAGGACTCCCAACTCTCCCAGACCAAAATCAGCAAGGCTAGTGAGGCCAAATGTGAAGACGGTGTTTCTTTGATGTTCATGGAATTGTGCATCGTGAATTCGTACCCTCTGGCCAGACTTAACCAGCACTTTTACTTGGATGATTTAAGGCGTCTGCGAGAGGAGCTGAGGAGGAAACACCCGGAACTTTGGCGATCAGGTGACTGGTTTCTGCATCAGGATAACGCTCCAGCATAAACGGCCTTACGACTGACCCACTATTTGGCATCTCAGAGGTGGTCTGTCGTTCCCCCACGTTCCGTATTCGCCAGACCTAGCCCCTTGCGACCTTTTCCTATTTCCACGAATGAAAACAACGCTAAAAGGGAAGCGTTATGGCGATGTGGAGGCGGTAAAAACAGCTTCGCAAAGGGCACTGGACAATATCAAACTAGAAGAGTTCCAAACATGCTTCCAACAGTGGGAAAAGAGACTTAACAATCGCATGTAATGGAGAGTATTTAGAAGGTGATTGAAGGTTCGTCAATAAGATTTTTATTGCAACAATCCGGTTTCA
This sequence comes from Mantis religiosa, assembly GCA_030765055.1. Lineage (NCBI taxonomy): Eukaryota > Metazoa > Arthropoda > Insecta > Mantodea > Mantidae > Mantis > Mantis religiosa. Next base: position 49,039,600 of record CM060960.1, read on the forward strand.
TTTTGGTTCCCCCCTCGTATGTTTTTTATAGTTGAAATATTCATAGTATGCACTTGTTGTGCGGTTTAGAAAAACGGACTCAAGACTCCACAGATCAGTAGCAGTACTTTTTCAAGGGACTATGTACACGGCGGAGGCATCATGGAAATTGTGAAGAAGGCGCGCTACGATCAACGGTCACGTGGTTTTGTTTATATCTACTTTATTCTCCCGCTGCAAGCAGTATAGGGCGTTACAAACAGTCCCAGGCCAGTATGAATGCGTGACTTTATTATATATTACGGCGGAGTAATGTCATTCGCTTACCAAAATAATAATTGAGAGACCATCAGATCAAACCCTAGATGACATACCAGCTCTTTTATGGGAGTCGGTATATTAGACATTATTTCAATAACATTGTCGAGTAGGGAAGGGAAAACACACGAACACAAATGGACAATTGTTCACATTGAAAAGCCATTGTACTCTCGTAATTTGGGATTAATTGATTACAGAAAGAAAGGGAATTCCCGGAACGCTGAACATGTTAAGCCACTAGGGCATATTCGCAAATCTGCAACAAAAAGAGGAGAATATTTTCATTATACCGGTGCCCTTTCCAACCTATGTATACCAGGATGATTAAATCGTGTACCATTGTCAGCTACAGTCCCAAATAATCATTAATTTCTTCCTATTCACGTCAGTTAATTGTTCTTACAAACATCTGTTTAACAATGAACTGTAATCATACGGTTAAAAACCTTGCATTTTGGGCCTAGAAGGGTTAAGTGGTAACAAGAGCATTTGGTATTAAACAAATGCTGTGTGATCCCTACCAGAGGTATTATTGCATTTTACAGAAGAATTTAATATAATGAAAGTGTAGAGCCAGACTGAAAAATTCAATGCCATAGGCGAGATTTAAACCACGCATCTTCTGGTCTCCATCCAGCCGCTCTAGCCATTGAGCTACTATGGCCAACGTGCCGATATGATATTACATTCTCCAACTGACTCGTCTTTCTCCCGGTAAACCACTAGGAATTCTCATAAACACATGAGACAACTACCTTAATGGCGACTTACTATGCTGTAAGTACTTTAAGGCCCGGGCTTGATAGTTAAACACTATTAGGACAATTAATGGAAATTAATTGTTCTTTTACACTAGCCGTGTGTAGGACGCATTACGAAAGGGTAGAGTCAGACTGAAAAACTCAATGCCGTAGGCGGGATTTTAACCACGGATCCTCTGGTCTCCATCCAGCAGCTCTAACCATTGAGCTGCAATGGCCAACGTGCCGACATTACATTAAATTCTCCAACTGACTCGTGTTTTTTCCAGTAAACTACTAGGAGTACTCATAAACACATGAGACAACTACCTTAATGGCGACTTACTATGCTGTAAGTACTTTAAGGCCCAGGCTTTATAGTTCGGACCACTATTAGGTACAATTAATGCAAATTAATTGTTCAATGAGACTTTAATGTCATGCTGAAAGAATAATTAATTCCCATTAATATAATGAGTTCATTACTGTAGTTTTGCGAACAGAAGACATCAAAGAATAAACTTAGATTAAATGCAGATCGATCCATTTAAACCTGAACCACTTCAATAGGCCATAATCTTTGAACCAATAATAGGACACACGTGCAACTTTGGAAGAATATAATACACAATTGGGAGATTACATCACACTATTTACATCTTAGAGAAAATGTTGGAAGTGTCCTCCACCAGCATCTATACATGGTCACTTTCTTCTCGGGCAGCAAGCCATGTGAAAAGACGAGTAGATATCAACGTTTCGGGAGTGTGCATTGCTCCTATCATCAGGATATTTATATAATGAAACACTGGATATAACACCAATATACACAAAGACAAAACAGTATCAACATTCGCATTACTGAACAAAAGACTGTTTTCAGTAAATTAAATGCCAGGTCAGGAGATGGAGTATAGAAAATTGTGTCAAAGAATCGTAACCACTTAACTTAATTATCAAGCTTTAATGATCTTTGCTTCTTAAATCGACGGATTTACATTTTAAGGGCGGTTTCCAAGAGGAGCTGAACTGAAACCCAGCATCACGATTAAGCGTGCTCCTTTCAGAGGAAATCGCCAAAGCCTCCTTAATTTTCCGCTCCCAGTAACTGTTGCATTTTGTCAAGATGATCGTCTCCCGTCTCCTTAAATCCGTCGTTCAGGGCTTATTTAGCATCTACACAGATTTGCACTCGTCTTGCTATGTTCTCTTCGTGGTGAAGAGTAGGTGTGCCGATCCGTGTAAGAGGTGAACCTGTGAGCACGTCAGAGAGACTACTAGCAGCACAAGTTACTACGTGCTACAAAGACGTAAATAAACATTAAAGACACACGTTCCAGAGGAGCTGTTTGATTAGCCGGACCTGGCTGGCCACAGACGGGCTCTCTGTGGCTACCTAGAACTCCTTTGGGCTACAAAACTTGCCTACAAATATAGGGACCTACCATGGCTGCAGTGCTACCTTTGATCGATTCTGGTCTTCTGCAGGATACTTTCATCTCATCGCTCTTCCTGGGATCTGCCGCACAAAAAGCCCTTGATTACAGTGACGCAATCCCCGCTGTGACAGACTGGGATGGTTACTGGCAAGTGAAAAACAACTCAAAAGCGTGTCTCCATAGCAGGACGTTTATAGGCATATATTACCTACGTAAATAGCCCCCCTTTGAATCAAGCCAGATAACATTTCCTCTTATTCTGACACATGCATACAAACATATTAATCTTCACTTAATCCCCCAGCAAATGCACTGTGGTGGCCATAATCCTAAAGTTCTTACATTTCATCTCCAATAATTATGCGGGGAAAGTTTAAGGCACAACGGCTATTCAAGAGCTGCTCTGTTTTTGAACCTATTTGGTATATGGAATTCTTTACTTTCACTCTTCCTTAATGCAGTGTCGAAAAACATATTTCATGATTTGTTTTTGGCCAGGTCTTTCGTCTACTAGCACTTAAATTGCAACCTGACTACAGAATATTCGGTAAACGTTTTGATAAGTATTTTTCTCATGTTAGTTACATTATTTAGGTAATAAAAGTTAAATGTCAAAGCTATTTTCCATTATTTGATTAAATCAGCTTTATCCACCACTGCCATAAAATCTGTTGTATGTTTTATGGTCCTTAGCCGTTCAGATTGCTAAAACAACTGAATAAATTAAACAAAATTCATAGTATTGTGTTACGAATATAAATAAATATGAGGGTGGTCTCAAAAGTTTCCAACCTCAACATGAAGATGGCAGCATAAAAGCTACTGTTCTCCACAGAAGATAAAGTCTTCGAGGAATGAGACGCAGGGAATGGCAGAAGGTTCCCACACCCTCCCTGTATAGATTTATGACACCCCATGACTGTACAGTTACAGACCATTCAAAAAAATTCTGACGGCATCTACTTTTGTGAATGAATCTTCTAGGTTTTAATGTACAGAGCGTATAAGACGTATGCTTTTCAACATTTATGCTCCTTGTGTAACAGGCATTTTCTGGCACACATTTGATGTCCTTGTCCCACTGTGTAAGACAGCACATTCCTTTCAGTGACCTTGTTTGCGTTGCTGGACAGTAGTGAATTTCGTTGTTCATCTGTTGAAAATTACTCATCAAAGCTTCAGCCATTTTGGACGCTCAGTTGTTATGTAACAATCGTTTGAGTGAGTTGATGTATGTGTTTTTATGAAAATGGACAAAATCGCGTATCGAACTGCCATTAAATATTTGTTTTTGAAAGACAATACGGACACGCAAATCAAAGATGAGTTGGTTCCTGTGAATGCACCATCATTTACCACAGTGAAATTTTAGGCAGCTGAATTTAAACGTGGCCGTAAGAGCTTGGAAGACGAAGAACGTTCGGGACCTCCAGAAACTGCAACTACCGACGAAAACATCGCCAAAGTTCACCAAGTGGTGCTAGAAGTCCGTCGAATGAAAGTAAGAGAGACAACAGGGTCTATGAATATGTCAAAAGAACTGTTTCTCACATATTAGATCAACATTTAGACATGAGAAAGCTGTCTGCACCTTGGGTGCCGCGTTAGCTCACGATAGACAAAAAACGTGTTCGAATGAACATTTCCAACGTTCTGTAAGCGAAGTTTAGGCGCAACAAATCCGAGTTTCGACGCTGATTAATTATTGTAAATGAAACTTAAATATGCTATTATACGCCCGAAACAAAAATACAGTGCAAACAGGAGACTGCAAACGGGGACCGGCTCCAAGAAAAGCAAAAACTGTTTTTTTTTTTCGGTTGGGAAAGTAATGGTAACTGTTTTTCTGGCATAGTCAGGGGTTATTTTAGTTTATTATCTTTAAAAAGGAAAAACCATTACAGGAGCATACTACGCATCATTACTTGACAAAGCCCGCCTCGGTAGTGTGGTTGTAGCATGTCTGCCTCACGTTCAAGAGGTCCCGAGTTCGAATCTCGGTCAGGGTGAGTTACCTGGATAAGGTTTCTACGGGGTTTTCCCTTACCGTGAAAGACGAATGTTGGGTAACTCTAACCTTTATGTACCCTGGACTCATTTGAGCATCATTTCACCCCTTCCATTCATCGTCCGATATAAATTAACGTTGGAGGACGTAAATTACAAAACAAAACAAAAAACAATTCTTGACAAGCTGAAGAAAGAGCTTGCGGAAAAACGGCAACATTTGCAGAAAAAGAAAATTCTGTTTCATCAAGACAACGCACCGTCACACCTCAGCGGTTGCAATGGCGAAAATCGACGAATTACGGTTTCAGCTGCTTGACCATCCACCTTAGTCACCAGATCTAGCCCCAAGAGACTTCTTTTTGTTCCCTCATCTGAAAATTGCGCTCGGAGGACAGAGATTTTCGTCAAATGAAAAGGCAAGCATCTTTGTGAACAATTAGTTTGCACAGAAAAAGTCGAATACTATTTGGACGCGTTACGAGGTGGAAGCATCGCTGGGATAAGTATGTATAGTTACAAGGAGAATGTGTTGAAAAATAAAAACAATACAAAATTTGAAAAAAAAATGTCTTTTATCTTTATTAGGTCGGAAGCTTTTCAGACAACCTATGTATATGATATGATATATTTCATTGTGTATATTCCAACATTTTACAATTTAAAACCTTTGATTACACTTGTTGCTTGCACTTGTTGCTACCTTGGTTCACATGACACCCTGGTCTCCTGCTCTGCCAGGTAGCTCTTAACCTCCATGCCTCCTTGATTACTTAATTAGTCCCTTTCTTCTCCCTTATCTTCCTTTCTTATATCTTTTTTTTTTTTTTTTTTACATTTCTGGCCCATTTTTCTTTTACTTTCTGCAAGGACTTACCAATACTTCTTACCTTCTTTGCCTCCCTGCCTGTTAACATTTTTATAGCTACTATCCTCTTCTGTACTTTCTCCCATTTTTCCTCCCAAACCTTTTTTCTCCATATTGCAACCTCCTCGCATTCTGTTACATAGCGTTCTATGCTTTCTTTTCCCCTAAACTATTCAGAAGTTCCTTTTTCACTGCCTCTTATACCTCTTAGAAATATTATTTCTGTTCTCATCCATGCTAACCCTTCTCTCTCTTGCCTATTGCAGTAATATACTGTCACCCGAAAGTCGGAGCTCCCTGTGGGGCTGGCCGACGGTGGGGTCGGGCGTGGGGTGTTCTGGCCGCGCCTATCCATTTGTCTCCTGTCACTAACTGAAGGGATGATTAAGAGAGGGATCGCGGGCCACTGTGCCGTCTCTTTCCCCTCCCCCTGGGTTCTCGAACGTGCGGGGTGTTTCGTCTAATCCGGAACTTTCTAGATTGGCCAGTTGGTGCTATATAAGCAACGCGTCTGACTGGAAGAAAGTTCAGTTCTTGGCTAGCAGCGTAGGAGCGCCGTGCTAGTGTACGGACGAGAAGACTGCGTACGTGTGTCGAAGGAGTGTACGTAATTGCGAGTGCAAGTGGAACTGTAACGGATGAACTGGTGAATTGTTATTGTGTGCATTACGTAATTCTGTGTAATCGGCAAGTGTTCAACTGTAATTCGGTGGAAATAAAGAACATTTTTGGGTGGTGCAATCGGACTTTTAATTTCACGAACCCACAAAGTAACAATACATATGCTTATCATCACCAATTTCTTTTTATTTGCTTGTAAAACTGTAATAATTTAATATTTTCTTGACTTCCCAATATTTCCTCTCTTTCTATATCTTCTATTCTGCATTTTACTAATTTACTCACATCGCATGTATTCCTTTCCTCTAATCTCCACATATTTCCCATTCCTCTTTTTTTTCATAATTCCTCCTATCTCTACCCACCAACTGTTAAGAGTTCTCTAATCTCTTTTTTTTTTATCATTTTCAAAACTCTGTTATTTATCACAGTAGGGAATTTAACTGTGTTAATCTTTTGTTTCAATAAATATATTTGACTCCCTGATACATCAGTTCACGAAAGGTTGTGTTAGATCGAAATGTGTAGCTCACCTTGCTTGCATCCCAACGTGAATCTGTGCTGTTATGTTGGTACCCTCAATCTCTACTTCGTTGATTTTGCAAGTGGCTCACAAACATAAGGACTGCTTCTGATGTTCTACCTCGTGGATCAAAGGATTTGCTCTACTGTAGATTCCAGCCCATGTGTTACAAGCAGGCAGGGAAACTTGGCCGCCTATAAGTTATCAGGGTTGTCCCAGTGCAGAGAGAGAGTCAAGTCAAGACAAATCGATATGCATGCGACGCAACACTGGAGGTATTACCTCAATGTAGAAGCTACGATATGATTAAAAATATTTTGTCTGCCTATTAAACGAGGTGTGTCCGTAAAATAAGGTCCCCAATTTTATTTAATATAGAAAACATATTTATTGTCAATGAATGTTACATTGATGGATTGGCAGAACTTACAGCTATTTTTTAACGTAATCACCATTGCGATCGATGCACTCTTGCATGCGCTGTGGCAGTTTGTGTATACCCTTGTCATAGCACTCTCCCGCCAAGTTGCGCAGGTAGCGCTCAACCTCGTTTCTCAAATCATCGTCGGTCTGGAAATGTGATCCAACTAGGTGTGACTTCAACTCAGGAAACATGATAATCACTAGGTGCTAAGTCTGGACTGTAGCAGGATGGGTGAGGATGCCCCATCCGAACTGGGCTAGGAGATCAGCCGTGGCATGTGCAGTATGGGGACGAGCTTTGTCGTGATGAAATTCACTGCCTTCGTCCGCATTCCCCTACTTCGATTTTGAATATCACGTTGGAATTTTTTTAAAGTCTCACAGTAGCTAGCGGCGCCAGCCTCGGTAGCCTGGTGGTAGCATGCCTGCCTCACGTACAAGAGGTCCTGAGTTCGAATCTCGGTCAGGGTGAGTTACTTGGATAATGTTCTTTCCGGGGTTTTCCCTTATACCGAAAGACAAATGTCGGGTAACTCTAGGCTCTATGTACCCTGTACTCATTTGATCATCATTTAATTCATCGTCCGATATGTCCTAACGTTGGAGGTTTTCCCTTATCCTGAAAGATGAATGTCTGATAACTATAAGCTCTATGTACCCTGTACTCATTTAGACATCATTTTATTCAGTGTCCGATATGACTTAAGGTTGGAGGTTTTTCCTTATCCTGAAAGATAAATGTCTGCTACCTCTAAACTCTGTATACCCTGTACTCATTTAAACATCACTTCATTCATTGTCGATATGTCTTAACGTATGAGGTTTTCCCTTATCCTGAAATGTGACTGTCTGGTAACTCTACGCTATATGTACCCTGTACTCATTTGAACATCATTTCGTTCATAAACAAAGACATTATACAGAAACCGTGTCAAAATAAATGATGGCGGTAAAAGAAACTCGTCTATTTCTTGCTTTTGTTTTAAAATAACTATTGTTGAAAAACCTGATTAATTGGCATAGTATATATAACATAAAGTGATTTTTGTAAATACCTACCTGCATTTAATTTGAAACAATGTAATGGAGCTGGGCAAGACAATATTTTTAAAACATTTGGATAATAGCTGGAGACTTTGAAGTTCCCCTCTCTTCAGGATCGTATCTGCCGGTGTTTAGCCAACTGCGTCACCGATCTAAGAAGGAAAACGTAGGACATTAGCTGCGAGTGAGGAGTTGGGTTTTGGTGCCAAATCGTTTAGAACAAGAAATAGTGATGTTACAGTATCGCTCGAAAAACAAAGTGAGTTTGTCTGCTACAGAGTGGTTCAGAAGTTACAATCGGATGTTTTACGTTAGTTCAAATGTTACAAGTGAAGTAAAATAATAGTTTAAAGAACTTGACAATATAAACGATTGAAAATGTGCAAAAACGAAATGTTTGGACTCTATAATTCATTCACACAATTACCAAAACAGCTTATGCTCCTTACGTTTTACATCTGAAACATAGCCTAAGGACGACTTCTTTTCCTACCTTAATGAAGTGAAGAAGTTCATTCTTTTTCATGGACTGACACACTCGTGATAAGATGATGCTCAGTTATATATATGTTCCATGCTTACTAACCGCTGTTTCATATAACCTTGCCCCGCTGACATCTATCACTCCGCGTGCAAGTGCCTTTCCCCTCACTCTAATTGGCTAATGCTTTCGCGCCATAGGCCATAGGCGGTACCTTCCCATCACATTTAAACCTGCAGTAAACGTCATAATAATTGCCAGGAAGATAGACAAAATCATACAAATAAAAATAGGAAGGCATGCAAAAATACAAGTTTATAATGAAACTGAGTAAGTTGAAACTGGAATGAATGAGCAATGAAAGTGAAACAAGTTTATAATGAAAGGCATGCATTCTTTTCTACTGGGATATTTTAAACCAGCACACATACCTTGCAAAAATGCTTGTCTTTCAGTTTTAAAAGTCGTGTCATGCCATACTTGTCTTGTGTCCTTCATTCACCCAAGTCTCGTCAAGGTAGTACATTTTGTGATTTGTATGCCGGTACAATATGATTGTCCTTAAATAACGTCTTCGCCACACAGCAATATCGCCCCTGCAGTGGTAATCTTTTTTGTTTTCTCAATTTCATGGCGCGATGTTCCTACGCATCTAACACTCACGCCTGTAAGTTCAGAGCACAGCTGTTTGACTTCTCTCACAGACAAAGACGGATTCTTTTCTGTGAGTGCATTAAACACATGCACCACAATTCTCTTTTCGCCGCTTTGTAAACGTTTCCCTTGCGATGCTTCAGCGAAAAACTGGCGCTAGACTCTGTCATTATACATATAATAAGTACACACGCAATAAACGGTCAATAAAATAATTTAGCTCTCGCACTTGGCACAACACACCTTCGAATGGCGATATATGACTAATCCAGTTCAAAACAAGTTCAGAGATAAAAGTCATATAAACAAATATGTCATCACTACCGCTAAATCACGTGCTATCGTGTCATGTGCTTGAGAGCAAAGGAACCTCCTCTTTACTTCGTTTAAGAATTAACATGCATTTCAGATAAATCAACTCTGTTGCGTAATATATTTAATTCAAACAGTTACGAAAATATAAATTTGACAATTCTCTTCCAACATATAAAGATATATCACCATGTTAAATAACGAACTAACTTTTACCGCACAAGAGTCTGCACCACAGCAGCAGCAGCCAATGAGAGGTGATAAGGTCACGTGACCGTTAAGAGATACGGGGCAAGCTTATGTGAAACTAGGATTAGAGTAAAATTTTCTAGTTTTATGGTGCCTCTAACTGTTTATTTAGCTAGTGTGAAGGCCTTTTCGTAGCCTAAAGCCATGTTATTAAGTACTAATTTGTACTAACCTTTATTAAATGTAATGCTTTTGTTATTGACGATTAAATATCAGTATTATTTAATGATGTTATGTTAATCTTAGTGGGCATTTCTTTCCTAACTTAAGCAACTACATTGGTTCCAGTAATTGAATAGTGACTGCTTATGGCAATAAAGCATATGGTAAATGTTCAGCTACAAATTGCTTATGACAAATATTTCGATTATCTTTATTCTTTTATTTCCCACACAAAACACAGTGCTCACAATTGCAAGAAATACAAACACTGTTTTCTGCTATAGTTGCAAAAAGACAATCAAAATCCTACATTACAGAATTAATAATACATGGGAAAGAGGACAGTATACAGACAAAATAAGCAAAGAACAAAGAGAGTATACGGGTGTATGGACACTGAAACTGATGAGAGATTTTTCTACGACAAAATTCCCAATATGTGGGAAGAAAGAAGACACAGAGCCTATCATATTTGAATGTGAAGGAACTGAGTTATGGAGACGATTATAAAAGAGAAATAGCTGAACTACATAGAAAGAATTATTAATTAAAATCTTAATAAAGACTATATAAAGCAATAGAATAGGTTCTTTATTACGGTTTCATAAGCCAAAGAAGTACTTAACAGTAGGAAGCTACCGTGGAGTATATATGTATAAGTGCGAGATCCACCCGGAATCCAAAGACTCCCGCCTCTATCAAACGGGAGACGATGGAGGACTCCGGGGTCCTTTCCATAGGACAATACCTGGAGTCTAAAACGCCGCCTCTCCATCGACAACAACGTCAAGACGGGTGGAAGTGGATACGCCACATACGCGCGTCAACCCCGCAGGGAAGACTACCGTAAAACCTCGGTGGGGACGCCTGGTGATCTAGCACACCTTCTACTAGCTCTGTAGGTTAGTGCCCGGGACTTTAGGCAACCCTCTGTCCTCTCCGGGTGGCCGAGGCCTGGCCGGAGGTATCCGATCTCCTGCGGGTGTCGGAAACACACTGCCCCCTCGAGTCCAACCCAATACGAACAACTCCTTTTCGGGAGCGGCTCGGATGTTCGGCCCGAGGTTCCTCTGGTAACGTCAGAGGTACCACAAGTGCTAAGGGTCCGCAGCGCTCGAACACAGCAGCTGAAAGGGACGGTTCCTCTCCCCTACGGAGTACCATGGGAGTATGCCCTACGGAGTATCAGGGCAGTCCAGACAAAATGAAGACCGATCCCCTTCTAACGAACAGAAAGTTACAGAGCTGTCCCCGAAGGGCGCCCGGCGCCGGCGCCTTAGATGGGCTTTCCATGGAGCAAGACCTAGAGACTAACAAGCCCCCCATCTGGTCCGAAAACACAAGACGGGATGGAAGTGGATACGCCATTTACGCGTCAACCCCAAAGGGGCCGCTTGATGATCTAGCACACCTTCTACTAGCTATGCAGGCTAATACGCGGGAATATTAATGGCTTCCCTCAACCCCGTCCGGAGACGTACCCGATCTCCCACGGGTATCGGGAACCACTGCCCTCTCGAGTCCAACCCAATCCGAACAACTCCTATTCAAGGAGGGGCTCGGCAGTTCGGCCCGAGGTTCCTCTAGTAACGGCAGAGGTACCACGAGTGCTAGGGGTCCGCAGCGCCCGCACCACGGCAGCTGAAGCGCATGGATCCCCTCCCCTACGGAGACCGTGGGTCGGTATGTTTACAAACGGCTACAGCAGGTGACACGCTGTGGCACCTACTGTGAACTACGATAATGTGAGGCACGCGGCACGCGTCGGTGTTCGCGTAACTGCCTAATCCACATTCATTCTGGAGCGTGTATTTCTTTTTTTATGTGGCTCTATTCGTGGTGAAACCTATCTATATGTGTTACATGAAGCTGAACAACCACTTCTATTTATTCGTTCGGTGTCGTTTCGAAACATCCTGTATAAAGTTAAAGGAGAAGTGAACAAGGTATAAATTTAAGGAAAGTTAATGTGCAGCTAGGAAAAGTATAATGAATATGTTAAGTTAACAGCCTGGGCTGAACAATTATCTTTAACATATGAGAGCTGCCGTTGTTACCGAGCTACAGCAGATTTTTTTCTCTTCTAGTTACAGTTGTTATTGACAAATAGTCATGGAACCTTTCAGCACTGAGCAACATGCCCGCCTCGGTAGCGTGGTGGTGGCATGTCTGCCTCACGTTCAAGAGGTCCCGAGTTCGAATCTGGGTCAGGTTGAGTTACCTGGATAAAAGTTTTTCCGGGGGTTTCCCTTATCCTGAAAGACAAATGTCGGGTAACTCTAAGCTCTATGCACCCTGGGATAATTTGAGCATCACTTCACCCCTTCCATTCATCGTCCGATATGACTTAACGTTGGAGGACGTAAATTACAACAACAAAATCAGCAACACGTAGAAATTGGGAAATTGTATTATCGAAGTGGATCATTTGTTCGCCAAACCTTCGGTACATTGCGGGATATCGGGCTCTTTTAAGGGATTATTTGTGGCCTCAGTTGGATAGTATGGACTTCAGAAGCACCTGGTTCCAGCTAGATGGTACCACATCTCATACTGATCTCATAACAATCCTTCTTTTGAAAGAGAAGTTCAGAGGTTTTAGCATTCCCCCAGGTGATATTAACTGGCCTCCGAGATAGTGTGATTTAGCGCCGTTGGATTACTTCTTGTACGGTTATGTTACATCACGAGTTTGTCAAACCAGAAACAGTAAATGGTCTTATGGAGAACATCACGTGTATTATTCGTTAATTTATATTCTTCTGTCATTGAAAATTGTCTCACTGGTATACGCGTAACCCAACGAAGTCATGGCGGTCATTTAGCTGATGTTCCCTTCCAGACGTAATGACATTACGTTCTAAAATAATAAAAGAAATTTACTCGTATCATTTATCTATAGAACGTGTTTTATTTATGTTCAAAAATAGGGCACTCTTGATGAAAGATCCTATAAAGGGCAATATCTGCAAAAGATATAAAGTACAATATAACACATAGAATAATTAATTCCTTACAAAATCGCTCTACATAACACTTTACTAAATAAGGTGTTTGCATACAAAGAATCAGATCATTTGAAAACGCATGTATATTTCCACTGAACCCAGAGCTGTTGCAACGCCAATGACGTCATTGACTTAGAGAATCCCCCGTCAGGTGATATCAGGCTGTACAAGTGTCAATCACCAAGTAATTTCTTACCAAATGTAAAACGACTAGACTTATTTCATTGCAATCAAGCGGGGTGGCACCAGTGGTTTCACCTTGGCCCGGGTTCCATTCCCGTGGCCAACCTACCTGGCAGTTTTTTGGGGGGCTTCCCAGCCTTTTCCCCTGCATTTTCCAAATTTCCTGTTCCAGCATTTCCTCACTATAATCATTTCACATCATCTCTGATCTAGTAGCCTCTTTTAGAGTAGAAGCGTCAGCGAAGTCTTGGTGCTGCATGGCAGGATGATATACTCTGATAAACACTTCTAGAGTAGAACGGTTTCCGGAAAGTAGTCGGGTAAGCTGCAGTCTTGCTGGCTTTCGGGGCGTCTCCAACTGGTCAATAATTTAACAGGAACCCTGCCCTCTGTACTGTAATTGCTCCTTGGAACGGTTGCTCTCTTCTCTCCTCTCTGGCCTCGCCCTTTCTCCCGGGCATCCAGTCCAATCAATAACCTCTTTAACAAGAATACATAAGATTCGATAATTACAAGCCAGGATGGCAGTGTTGAACGTCAGAAATTGCCTAAAAAGTAACAATACGTTTTGCGTAGAAAATAAATGCTATGTGAAGCCCACAAATATAATACAAAATAGTGTTTACAACTCGCAGCTTATAATCCAAATAATAACATTTATACACACAGCACACGACGATGACGACGACAACGACGAGCATGTTGGCAGGCTGTGGAACAGCCCGAAGGGGGGTCAAATCGTGTACCTGCTCTGGAAAGAGCTTAACCACGTAGTGGCGGAATGTCGGGTGAAATTTATGAAGATGGGAGGAAATGAGGTAACATGTTGCTCCTCGATGACTTAAAATTCGGGTGCTACGGCCATCGTGCACCACGGGTGGGTATGTTAATCGACTAAAGAGGATAGAGTTTAAGTATCCAGACAAGATTTATGTGGATTTAAATTTGTTGGGCAGGAATGGAACACGCTCGCTCGCTCTCGCTCGCTCGTGCTGGCTGGCTGTATACAGCCAGAAGGTTTTTGCTGCGTGCCCATCCATTAAGGGTTTTACCGCAGGTAGGATTATTATTGAAAGATGTAGGATGAAGGTGATGAAGGTTTTTGATTGGGAGTTAATTTTGAGGTTACCAAAGTACCTTCGGGTTGAAGGAGAGTATGCAGTACTTAGCACCCATTTTTTTTAAATATTTTGTAATTTAGTTGGGGAGAAATTTAGATGCCAAACAGCTTGGAAGAATTATGAGGAGCTCAGCTTTAGCTGCTGATAGGTTTAGCTCCTGGGTTATCTAGGGTGCCCGCATGCCATACGGGGGACCCGATGCAGTCTAGATCGGCGTCTAGTGGGGTCATAATTTCCCAGTTATCTGACAAGGGCGCTTCTGTGAGATGGTAAACTTGCGTATAATTTTGAAGCCCGGCGCCTAATTTCATCCTCCACGTATGGAAGACCCGATGCTTCGTGGAGCAACCTGGTAGGGAAATAACGTCCCACAGAATAAATAGACCGCAGTCCTTTATTCTGTGCATGTTGAAGCCATGCTAAACAGCTGTCTGCTGCCATGCCCCAGATCTCGCAGGCATATAGCATCACCGGGATTACCAGCGCTCGGAAGAGGTACAACTTCATGCGGACTGGCATCGAGGTAGACCCCAGCATTGGGTACAGGGAAGCAATTGCTCCCTGTACCTTCGCCGAAAGGTCCCTGATGTGCCGGCGAAAAGTTTAACCTCTATCCAAGTTTACTCCTAGGTACTGGACAGAGTTAGACCACTCTATCCTTCGACCTCGGTAGCTGAAGTTGGGGCACTCTGCGGGGGTGAGGCGCTTTGTGAAAAGTATGGCGTGGCTTTTGTCCGGATTTACGGACATCCGCCAACGCCGCCACCACTGTTGTGTTAGGCGGAGATGTCTTTGAATGGGGTTGAAGGCTCTGAGAATGTGTTTGTCCTTGCAGAACAGAAACACGTCGTCAGCGTATTGTGCCATTTCGACTCGTGGTTCTGTGGGGAAATCTGCCATAAAGACGTTGAAGAGGGTGGGGGATAGCACAGAGCCTTCGGGGACTCCGCCTCTCACTGGCCTTAGTGTTGATGTTTTCCCCGCGACTGAGACTTTAAATGTGCGATGTCGCAAGAAGCTGTGTAGAATGTTGATCACTTGTGTTGGGAGCCCCAGATGGATCATTTTGTGTAGGAGTTCGGCATGCCATGTCGTAGAGAAGGCCTTCTCGACATCCAACGAAACTGCGGCAGTGAAGGCGCCTTCCTGGAAGCCCAGGGCGGCGGTCTCCACCACACGCAGCAACTGCTGAACTGTCGAGTGCCCAGGACGAAAACCAAATTGGGGGTCAGGAATGGCTTGAATGTCTACCAATATTGGGGACAAGCGAGCAAGAATTAGCCTCTCGAGAACTTTCGAAAGGGTGGAGAGGAGGCTAATAGACCTGTAGCTGGAAGGGTGTACCGGATTCTTCCCAGGTTTCAATATGCAAATCACCCGGGCCTTTCTCCACTCTCGTGGAAAGTACCCAAGGGCGAGGCACATATTGAAAATTCTGGTCAGGAAGAGAACCGCATTGAAGGGAAGATGGCGGAGCATTAGGGGAGTCAGCCCGTCCGGCCCCGCCGCCTTCTTTGGTTTGAGACGTTGGAGTGCGCCTTGGACTTCACTAGGTCGGATGGTAGGGAGTCTCTCCGCATCCTCAGGAGGGTGACGTAAGAAACGACGCACCTCCCGACGGACGCGTTCAGAAAAGTTATCGTCCTGGGGGTCATCTCTCGGACACATAGTACGCTCAAGATAGTCAGCGAAAGCATTGGCTTTGGCTTGGGGTTCATAGGCCAGGCCCTGGGTGCCGTGAATGGGAGAGGTGTACTGACCTCTGTGTTTTCTGAGGGCTTTGGCTATCCTCCACACGTCGCCATCCTCGACGCGCAACCTGGCCATTTTGTCCTCCCACGCTTGCACCTTGTGCTCGCGCAGACGGACACTGACCTCTCGACGTAAACGTCTTAGGAGCGCTCGATTATGTGGCGTGCGGTGACGTTGGTGTAATCTCCGTGCTGCCCAGGATCGCCGGATTAGATGAAGGATGTCCAAAGGGAGGACATCGGGATGAAGAGGAGCTGGAGCATGGACTGTCAAATTAAAGGTGGTCCGCTTCACGATGGAAGTGAAGGATGAGACGGCGTTATCCAGGGTAGGGATGTTTGTGATTTTAGGATTTGGCGGGATGGAAGTGCGGAGGCAGTTCCTGACGCCTTCCCAGTCAACCTCTCGCGTTTGAAGCGAGATGTCGTGACTGGCAACCCTTGTGTTGATCTCTGTCAACTCTGGATTGTGATCTGAATGTAATGCATTTAATGATGTGAGTGTGAGATGGTATGGTAGATGTTTTGTGATTGCGAAGTCTATGACTGAGGGCAGTCCTCCTCCTCGCGGGTAATGAGTGGGTTGCCAGGGACCCTGTACTTGAATCATCATCATCTCAGTAAATGTGACTAGTTATTATTTATACCGTGTTGTGCAGTGTCAGAAAGCCTTTAAGTGGTAAGCGATTAATTAATGTTGCCCACTTCAGTGCCTATCGTTACTGATAGCTTCTATACAGAAACCTATTTTGAATTAACTGCTTTCACCTTTTTAATGTAAGGTAATTTTCCTTATCTTTTTAAGGGTATTAGTGCTTATTTTACCAAACAATGGCTATGCCCGCCATCTATCCGAAAAGCGACAAACTAATGCTGCGAGTAACATATGAACAATAGCTCTAGAGTAGTAACCACTTACAGCAAATGTATTATTCTAATACAAACTTCTCTATTCAGCCCTTCTGGTCTCTCCTATATCATGCACGGTATGACGAGAATAAAGCAACCCTGATAGCGGAACAATTATAACTACTAGACAGAACTTGTACGTATGACAATTCCACGTTTAACTGCTGGCATCGAAAATGGGTCACGAGGGTAAAGAGTGCCAGACCACTCGGTAACGACGTCACTAGGGAGCTCTCGACAGCTTCTAATAGTTAAGACATTTCGCAAATACAAGTCATTTCCAGTCTCCTCCCTTAATAATCCCTTACAGTACAGATAGTGTAAGGTGGTTTTATAATACGAAACCCGGAACATATGAACATCGTGAATTCAGGCTGCACTACTGTTATTAGGTATGGAATTTCAAGTATCATTATTCTTAAATTATATTTAACTTAGCTATATAAAAAACAAAGATGGTACATTGGTTCAAGAATATATTATAACATAAAATTAAAAATATGTGATTGTTTATTTTCACATTAATTGAACTGTCAATGTTTCTACAAACTTTAGGGCCACGTCGTGCGTGAGTGGTTAGATCGCTCGGCTGTAACCAAGGCGCCCGGCGTTCGATACCAGGTGAAAACTAAGATATGTGGTGAACAACACGTGCTCTGTGGGTTCCCTTTATAATAATAGTAATAAATAACGTGCGAACACTCTGCATCTCAGATCCCATCATTTTGTGTGATAAAACGAGCTACCGACATATTCTCTGTGGCGTGGTGACCTTGTGCCACCCGTTCAAGAGTTCGAATCACGTCAGAGTGAGTTATCTGCACGAGGATTTATTCTAAAATATGAATGTCTAGTATCTCTAAGCTCTATGTACGCTGTACTCATATAAACATCATTTCATTAGTTGTCCGATATTACTTAACGTTGGAGGTTTTCCGTTATTCTGAAATATGAATGTCTCGTAACTCTAAGCTCTATGGACGCTCTACTCATTTAAACATCATTTCATTCATCGTCTGACATGACTTAACGTTGTGGGTTTTCCCTTATCCTGAAATATGAATGTCTGGTAACTCTAAGCTCTATGGACGCTGTACTCATTTAAACGTAATTTCATTCTCGTCTGACATGACTTAACGTTGTGGGTTTTCCCTTATCCTGAAATATGAATGTCTGGTAACTCTAAGCTCTGTGTACGCTGCACTTATTTGAACATCATTTCATTCATCGTCCGATATGACTTAACGTTGGAGGTTTTCCCTTATTCTGGAAGATGAATGTCTAGTAGCTCTAAGCTCTATGTACCCTGTACTCATTAAAACATAATTTCATTCATCGTCTGACAAGACTTAACGTTGTGGGTTTTCCCTTATCCTGAAACATGAATGTCTAGTAAGTCTAAACTCTATGGACCTTGTACTCATATCAACATCATTTCATTCATCGCCCGACTTGACTTAACGTTAGAGGTTTTCCCTTATCCTGAAATATGAATGTCTGGTAACTGTAAGGTATATGGTCCCTGTACTCATGAATATAATATCAATCATTCTCCGATATGGCTTCACGTTGGAGGTTTTCCCTTATCCTGAACGATAGATGTCTGCTAAGTCTAAGCTCTGTGTACTCTGCAGTCATTTGAACACCATTCATTCATCATCCGACTTGACCAAACGTTGGAGGTTTGCCCTTATCGTGAAAGTTGAATGTTTAACTCTAAGCTCTGTGTACCCTGTACTCATTTGAACATCATCTCATTCATCGTCCGATATGACTTAACGTTGGAGGTTTTCCCTTATACTGAAAGATGAATGTCTGATAACTCTAAACTCTATGTACCCTGTACTCATTTGAACATCATTTCATTAATCGTCCGATATTACTTAACGTTGGAGCTTTTTCCTTACCCTGAAAGAGGAATGTCTGGTAACTAAGCTCTATGTTCCGTGTACGCATTTAAACATCATTTCTTGCATCGTCCGATATAACTTAACGTTGGTTTTCCCTTATCCTGAAAGATGAATGTCTGGGAACCCTAAGCACTATGTACTCATTTGAGCATCGTTTCATTCATCGTCCGATATGACTTAACGTTGGAGGTTTTCCCTTATACTGAAATATTAATGTCTGGTAACTGTAAGCTATATGGACCCTGAACTGATTTGAACACCATTTCATCCATCATTCGACTTGACTTAACCTTAGAAGTTTTCCCTTATCTCTATCCTAAAAGATGGATCACTTTTTACTGTAAGCTCTACGTACCCTGTACTCATTTGAACATCATTTCATACATCGTGCGATATGACTTAACTTTGTAGGGTTTCCCTTTTCCTGAAAGATTAATGTCTTGTAACTTTAAGCTCTATGTCACGTGGACTCATTTGAACATAATTTCATTCTTCGTCCGATATAAATTAACGTTGGAGGTTTTCACTTATCCTGAAAGTTGAATGTTTGGTAAATGATTACAGGGTCTATAGAGCTTAGAGTTACCAGACATTCATCTTTCAGGATAAGGGAAAGCCCGTAAAATTCTTATTCTTGAATGTGAGACAGACTCGTTACCCACAGTCTTCATTGCGTGACAAAACAAATAACGACATAAACAAAGATGACGTAAACTAGGATGGCATGGTAGAAAAATGTCAGCTAGGACAATGTGGCAGCTTTTTTTAAATATATAAAGGTGTAGCGAAAATAAGTTAATCACATAATAGTATATATAATTCTGATTATACCTATAAGAAAGTTAAAACAGATTGTGCTTCTCTTGTCTCGTTTAGATCGGCAGTGCATTGTTTCTTGAAATGAAAGGTACTGCGTATAAACATACGTCGAGATTCAATTCATTATAACTCTACGCTCCAATTGATAATTACTGAAAGAAAGTTTAAACGGATTTTCTGAAGGTAATTGCTGATTAGGGGTTCAAGAGGATACTTTCAGATTTCAAAAACTTTTAATTGAGATCGTCGTATTTATTTTTATTATTGAAATATGATAACAGGCCTGAAAGCCTGAGAGGATGTGTTACAATTGTATCAAATCAAGTTAAGAACCAACTTTGAGTTTCAACGTTGAAGTACTTATACTTCTTCAAGTGGGAAGCTGTTACTCTTGTTAATGTTTTTTTCAGCAAATGTTTTCATATTAATGAAAGTATGAGAATTTTAGCTTTGGTTTCTAATAGAGAAAGTCATGTATCATGATCCAGAAGTTTATATTTTTGTTGGTGAAACAAAGAGAATATTTCTAAATCGCGAAAGGAATATCCATGAATATTTTTCTCGATTGGTGGAGAGGAGACTAAGGAAGGTCTTTGGTGCCTATGCACATTTCGGGGCGCGTCCTCGGGAAGCAGGGTTGGAGTAAAATAGTGTTAAGATGGGATTGGACCACGCTACGGTACCTATGCCCCCAAGAGGGACATCCCTGGAAGGAAGCATAGGGCGAGAGGAGATAGAGGGCAGCGTCGCTACAGGTCAGGTAGGTATTCCACGCAGGGGCGGTTCCTCCATAAGGTTGCAGGTTTGCGCTACACCTACTGATTCTGAATATACAACAGGTGCATTTTGCACATTAAAGCTGCACTTGTTTGCATTGTTTTATATACAAACATGTTTCAATTACGCTTATCGTCTGTAGCTGCCCATGACCGCAGAGGTCGAAATAAACAGAGGTTAGCTGTAGGAGCCGCAGGTTTGCAGCGAAGAGTTAACCTAAGATTTTGCCCAAATTTAGGCTCTCTGAACGGTTTGCGGGAAGGTGAAGAGATGGGAGTGGCTTCTTATACATTGCTTAAATGGAGGTTTATAAACCTAGCTCCTCCTACTCTTAGCAACGGCTATAGCGTGACCTTCAGGCTTAGCTTCTGTGTGCTCTGCTTTTCGAACACAGGGAGAATTTAATTAAATGCAAGGAGGTTATTCAGAAGAGAGCTCTGTTAAACAACAACGCCACAGCTGTTCAGGCTACTGGGTTTATGGCCACTTTGAAAGATTATAATTTTGTACTTTGGCTGTCTTTCTTCTACAAGTTCATGCCCCATGTGGACATTTTGTACAATCAGCTGCAGAAACGAGTCTGCAATGCCACATTTGCCATCGCCCAGGTAAACGCATTTGAAAGGGAAGTGCAAAAGGTAAGAAATAGCGTGGATATCGAGTAACACGAAGGAAGAAACTGCAATTAAGAGGAGAAGAACAGAAGATCATGATGTGAAAAGAAGAGAAGCTCTTGAAGTATGTGACATTCTTAGAGAAGCAAAGGACAGATTTAGCTTCACGGGGCATCTGGTAGCCTCAACTTTGTTTCATCAAGAAAATTTCTAAGACATTTCCAGAGGATTCCCTTAGAGAAACAATAAGGCTCTATCCTTTTATCATTGGAACAAAAATTCGCAGAGAACTGACTGTAATTTACAGTCGAGATGAATTTCGTGGAATGTCCGGCGCTTTGTGCTTGATGGACTTCATTAAGGAAAACAACTTATGTGCTACATTCAGCGAATATGCCAAACTCCTCCGAGTACTGTTAACTATGCCAATGTCTACCGCTGAATCACAACGTTGTTTCTCAACTTTAAAAAGAATAAAAACTTTCCTTAGAAACACTATGTCACAGGACCGATTGTCAGCATTAGCAGTGCTTTCAATTGAGAGAGATTTTGTTATGAAGATCAGCGACTTCAACGTAAAAGTTATCGATAGATTCGCCAGGTCTAAGGAGAGGAGAGCAGAGAATCTGTATAAATAGGTGAGTCATTACTACTCTGTATTTTATTTTTCATTTGTGCACCACCAATAATTTAACCCACCAGCCGCCACTGATTCCACGAGAATCAAACTCGGACCTCCCGAATACCTACCACAGACGAAACCGCCTGGGTCATCACGGTCTGTCTTACAGTAAAGCTAAAAGTTAGATCTTGCTGCTCCCCGATGGCAGGTCGTACAGTTGCCTGTCTATCCTCCGACGAACTTGCACCTCTCCTGGAGGACCCGGTGACCTGGAATGAGCAATTACAGGATAATATCGCCTGTCATGTACTCCAAAACTTCCAGTGATATATAGAACCCTCAAACAGCCAGAAGAGATGAATTGAAATGGCGGAACAGATAATTCCGAGGATTTGTTACTAATTTTCTCAATGTACAGTGAGAATCCCCAAAAGAACCCTGGCTCAATGGAATCGGCCAAAGGCTTCAGTCAAACCGATGACCTTCCAATGCTGCTGCTTTAAAAATTCTCCTCGTTAAGCCATATCAGTGTAGCAAAACAGATTGTTGAGGTCCAGGAAGCTTAAAACAGTTGAAATTTCCACATTGTGAGTATTTCTTCTAGGTGATTGCAGATGTTGAAAGACTTCTCCACCGCTGTTGACCGTTTAATGCAGGGTGGTTAATCTGTTTCATTAGTCATCATCGTTCCCTGTTACTAAATGTCGTACCTTCCCTTGCAGGAAAGCATTAGAGCCGGACAAATGCCCTACGGACAGAAATTGCATTTCCCTTGGGACAAAGTAGAATATCCGGGCTAAGTGGAATGCTTTGTGCTCCGGGAAGGAAAGGATTTGGGCTCAGAGATTATGGGTAGCGCCATCTGTTATTGATAGTGCGCACCAGCACCAAATGGATTTTACCACATCCATTTCTCTCCTCAGCAACCTCTGCTTTTCAACTTCCTTAATGAGGTCTGTCCTGAAATTTATAAAATGTGTGTGAAACAGTTGAACATTATAGGATAAGTGAACTTTCGAGAATATTGTGTATATATACACGTCTAAATGCATAAGTTAAGGGCTAGAGGAAAAGGAATTTGCTAGCACCGCAATCGATTATTTTCTTTTAAGATCATTGTTTGTATGATGAAAAGGTAAAACTCCTACAAAGATGCGAGGGCGTTTATTAAAGAATGATCACACTCTTTTACAGTCATAATTTTTCTGACTAAAATTCAATCTTATTAAATTCTGTTAGCTTAATGTGAAGCAAACACGTCATAGTAGTTTCATTTTTGGTACTCCTGGTTCCTGTCTGTGAGAACCAGGCAAGTTCAGACATGTTCAGTATCGCCTACCGCTGCAATGGAGGTAACATGTAGTTAAAGTTGATGTTAGAGTAAGATCCGGAGTTTCTTTTAAACGTAATCACTGCTGATGAAACTTGGCTACATCATTTTGATCCTGAGAGCAAACAGCAAAGCTCAGTTTGGATGATGATGATGATGATGATGATGATGATGATGATGATGATGATGATGATGATGATGATGATGATGATGATGATGATGATGATGAGTGGGTTTAAGGGCGCTCAACTTCTGGGTCATCAGCGCCCTTGAAAAGCCAGTTAGAATAAAACGGATTAAAAGACTAAAATACTAAAAGGAAAAAAAAAAACTTATTTCACAAAACAGAGATAAAACCAACGAACGACGGAGTGGCAAAGACTAAAAAGGAGACTTAAAACCATAAAAGGAGTAAAACAGTAACATTCCCAATTGCCAGGGTCTAAATTCTAAAATTGGTATCTAAAACGAAAGTTAAAACTTTGCCTACTGCCGTCTCGTCATCCGCGAGGATCTCCGCCAAGCTGGCCGGCAGCTGGAGAGACCTGCGGAGACGTGCTAGTCTAAAACAGTCTAAAAATATGTGTGGCACCGACAGTTCCGCACCGCACAGCGGGCAAACTGGAGCCGGGGTACGATTCAATAAAAACCTGTGGGTAAAATTACAATGACCTATGCGCAACCGAGCCAGGGTTATTTCCTCCCGACGGGAGAAACGACAGGAGGTCGCCCAAGGAATCGGGAGCTCCTTCACCGATCTCAGCTTGTTGTCACGCAGAGCAGACCACTCATCACGCCAACACGAGAGCGCCGCCCTACGCACAACAAGCCGAAAGTCTTCCGCGGTAACCAGAGGCAGGGTAACACTAGGTGCTGTGGTTGCCACCTTAGCCGCCAAATCCGCCATTTCGTTCCCTTCCAGGCCCATGTGACCAGGGACCCATGCGCACACCACGCTGACACCAGAGGCGTGCAAAACGTGGAGGGCATCCTGGATACGCTGTCCCAGGGGGCTCAGTTTGGAAATCTCCTTCATCACCAACCCTCAAAAAATTAAAAAGTGGTTGCTTCTGCTGGGAAAGTTATGGTCATCTCATTCTTTGATATTCATGGAATAGTTTATCAGCATGTTGTAACTACACACACATCAGTAACTGGGCAATACTACAGGGATGTCCTGAAAACATTGCAAGTCCATATCAGGCGCAAAAGACCACATTTCCGTGAAGCGGGCTGGATGCTGCATCACGATTATGCGCGGCCACATATTGCCAATGTTGTTGCTGAATATCTTGGAAAAATCAACGTGAAGTGCAGCCCTCACCCTCCCTATAGTCCGGGTTTAGTCCCAGTGACTTTTTTCTATTCCCTAACTTGAAGAAACGTCTTCGTGGGAGTCATTATCCATCATCAGAAGCAGTGGTGAATGCTGCGGAGACGATTTTGAAGGATTTCTCAAAAATGGTTTCCAGCATGTCTTTGAAGACTGGCAGAAATGCTGGGACAAGTGCATCGCATTCAGGGGAGACTATTTTGAGAAGGACCATCAAAATTATGAGGATGAGTAAAGCTATGTTGCGAAAAAATTGTGATAATTCTTTATTGAACAGTCCTCGTAATTTAATGAAGGAATTTTTTGAAAGCCAATTGCGAATGAATTGAAATGTGAGGGCAGGTATGAGTTGCATATACAGAGTGATTTATATACAACTGAGACATTTCTTTAATTGTTTCAAAACGAATTGTGCTAACGTAACCTTATTATACTTAAAATGTAGAGGAATTTTGGGAGATTACTTACCTCTATAGCAAATGTAGAAAATGTCGTCCATCCTGCATAAGGCACAACTCCACACGTCGTTTCATGTTACTGGCCACTTTTTGGAGGACTCTATTGCCAATAGCTTGAGTCTCCTATGTGATGTGCTTCAGATCATCCAATGTCTGGGGACGTGTGGCATAAACCTTGTCTTTTAAGTAACCCCATAGAAAGAAGTTCGGTGATGTCAAATCCGAAGATCTCGGTGGCCACAGCATCCTTCACATTGTCCGGTCGTCAGAGAAACTTGCAATTATTTCTGTGGATTCATTTTATGTATGGCATGTAGCGCCATCTTGCTGAAAATATCCTTGACTCAGCTCTACATCGTCCAGTTACTCAACAAACTCCATGAAAATCAGTCGATGTATTTCAGTGTTCATAGTGTGATTAAAAAAAATGGCCTCACTATTATCTGTGTGGATATTGCGCACTAAACTCCGATTTTAAGTGGGTACATGTGGATTTTCGATGACTCAATAGTGTAAGTTCTGTGAGGTCGCATAACCGGATAAATGGAACCATGCTTTATTTGTGAACCAGGTGATGGTAGGGATTTTCTGAATGAACGTCTGAAACCAACGACAGTAATTCAATCTTTTATTCTTATCTAGTTCCTGTAGCTAATAAACAAACGTAGCCCTATATGGCTTTAGGCCTGCACTTTTCACAGCTCTCTGACACATTGAGTAGTTGTACCCTGTCTCCTGCTACAAACTCTTAATGATTTTTTGAGGGACTGGTGTAGTCTTGCTCTTATGTCAACAACAACCATGGGAAGCCTAGATAAACGATTCCTACCTTTTTGACTCAACAGAGATCCAGTAGTTTCCTTTTTTTACTAGTCCCAGTACTGTGTTTCTCTTAGGAGGATTGCGAACACCAAATTCTCTCTGGCATGCCCTTCGAATAGCTGTAATTGAATTTGAAATGAAGTATTGCTTCACAAGGATGAGTTGTTGATTTAATATGTACTTCGAGGCATGTTTTTTAAGTCAGAACCGTTTCGCGATTCCGCCGCCGCAACGCTACGGCCGGCGTTCCGCGCATGCGCGCTGGTTACATACACCTCTTGTCTACACACTGACGCCATTACAGTCTGATTCTTCATTGTATACGTTGGTTACTGAGGGCTTAAGATGCCTCCGACAATCATGAGTTCCGCCGATTTTGAAGTATGGGCTGTTATACGATTTCGTAGTGCTAAAGGCGTAAAACCGATCGATATTCATCGTGATATCTCTGAAGTTTGCGGACAATACATTATAAGTGATGGAATGGTAAGGAAATGGGTGAGAGCATTTAAAGATGGCCGCACAAATGTACATGATGAAGAACGGAGTGGGCGTCCTTCGGGCGTTACTGAAGATTTGGTGCAGAAAGTGGACGAAAAGCTGAGAGAAAACAGACGCTTTACAATTTCATCATTAGCAAATATTTTCCTCAATATTCTTATAGTGTTTTGTATCGCATTGTGACCGAGAATTTGAAGTACCGGAAATTGTGTTCACGTTGGGTTCCGAAAATGTTGACGGATTTGCACAGAATCCAACGTTTAGGCAGTGCATTGACTTTTCTTGAGCGGTACCACAATGAAGGCGAAGATTTGTTAGGCCAAATTGTTACTGGTGACGAAACATGGGTGGCCTACGTCAACACCAGAATCGAAACAACAATCCACGGAATGGCAACATTCATCATCACCCACAAAAGTGAAGTTTAAGCAAACAATTTCTGCCCGAAAAACCATGTGCAGTTTTTTGGGGGGCAGAAAAGGAGTATTGCTAGTGAAGTTTCTGCCTCGTAATGAGACAATCAATGCAGCGTCTTGTTGTGAGACATTGAAAAATCTGCGCCGTGCAATCTAAACAAAAGACGTGGCGAGTTGAGTAAGGATATCGTTTTGCTTTATGACAATGCCCGTCCACATGTGGCTAATCGGACCAAAGATCTCATCAAATCTTTTCAATGGGAAACTCTAGATCATCCTCCATACAGCCATGATCTGGCGCCCAGCGACTACCATTTGTTCCTGCACTTGAAGAAACATCTGGGCGGTCAGCGTCTTCAAGACGATAACGAAGTCAAAACAGTTGTGATACAGTGGTTAACACGTCAGGCGGCAGAATTTTATGAGGAGGGTATTCAAGAACTGGTGCCACGTTATGACAAGTGCCTCAATATTCACGGAAATTATGTAGAAAAGTATATTGAGGTATAGGCTTTCATATAAAAATAAAATTATTGCGATATTTATGCACGTCTTTTTTTAATTCCATAACGGTACTGACTTTAAAAACATGCCTCGTACATTTTCACATTGACTAGAACAAAATGTCGAAAACATTTGCCAACGATAGCAATTAGGAATAAAACATAAACATCTGCGAATCCAAACTCCAGAAAATTCTGCTTAATTTGTTTCTAAAATTGGGTCATATAATGAATTTATAACGGAATTATTAAAAAAAGAAATGTATCAGTTCTGTATAAGTCACTCTGCATTATTTACTATGGTGACTGTGGAATTTGTGAGGAGCTTTACGTTAGGTAGGTTATAAAATACTTTGATTTCATTTACCATGGTACAAAATTAATTCAAAAATATCCCACTATTAGTATTTTAAAAATTGTAATAAGATTCACAATGTGGTTATTATTCTATTTTATGTTAACGTTATGTCATTGTGAATAGCAAAGCGATTTTCATGTTTATGCCATACGATCGAATCCTCGCTTTAGTGTTTCTATGTGAATGGGGCTTTAGGATTCGAACAGGTGGTAGATATCCTACCGTATATTGTCTCAGGCGTGGAGCCAAAGTGTCGCATCTCCTGTTCTTGTCCAGAAGCACGAAACTTTTACCATTTATCTTGGATGCTGCACAAATTACCACTACTACAGTCCACGAAACTGTCCTGTCTTAACAGCGCTAAATACCGACCAAAATTAAGGCAGCTTGAGGACAAGGTGAGAAGATACACAAACCCCATTTGGTATAAATATATACAAGGGCTGTTCAGTAAAGAATGACCACATGTTTTGACAACGTACCTTTATTCATCCTCATAATTTTGATGGTCCTTCTCAAAATAGTCTCCCCGGAATGCGATGCACTTGTCCCAGCGTTTCTGCCAGTCTTCAAAGACATGCTGGAAACCATTTTTGAGAGATCCTTCAAAATCACCTCCGCAGCCTTCACTACTACTTCTGATGATGGATAATGCCTCCTTCAAAAGGCGTTTCTTCAAGTTAGGGAATAGAAAAGTGTCACATGGCGCTAAATCCGGATTATACGAAGGCTGAGGGATGCTGAGGGATTGATTTTTGCAAGATATTCAGCAACAACATTGACAATATGCGGCCGCGCATTATCGTGGTGCAGCATCCAGCCTGCTTCACGGAAATGTCGTCTTTTGCGCCTGATATGGACTTTCAATGTTTTCAGGACATCCCTGTAGTATTGTCCAGCTACTGATGTGTGTGCAGGTACAACGTGCTTATAAACCATTCCATGGATATCAAAGAATGAGATAACCATAACTTTCCCAGCAGAAGCAACCACTTTTATTATTTTAGGGGTTGGTG
>CM060960.1:49072873-49190373 GCA_030765055.1 Mantis religiosa
CATTGCTGTAGGTGATATTGATTGGCTAGGGGAGAAGGTTACCGCTAGGGAAGGAAGGGGGG
Organism: Mantis religiosa; assembly: GCA_030765055.1. Lineage (NCBI taxonomy): Eukaryota > Metazoa > Arthropoda > Insecta > Mantodea > Mantidae > Mantis > Mantis religiosa. The sequence goes on from CM060960.1 coordinate 49,072,936, forward strand.
ACATCAGAAAGCCATTAGTAACGCAGACATCTTGCAAGGACCCCGCTGTTACAGACACACTTCTTTTCCACATGCTATGGAACCTGTACAATTTATTACCTGAGAGAGATTTTGGAGCCCTCGAGCTAAGACCTACACTCCACAGCAGTGCTATACGTCTCTCAGAGGGAGTTCCTTGTTGCTTATGCACTCTTATAAACTGAAATGCCTTTTATACAGTGGCGGCTGGTGGGTTAAGTTATTGGTGGTGCACAAATGAAAAATAAAATACAGAGTAGTAATGACTCACCTATTTATACAGATTCTCTGCTCTGCTCTCCTTAGACCTGGCGAATCTATCGATAACTTTTGCGTTGAAGTCGCTGATCTTCATAACAAACTCTCTCTCAATTTAAAGCATTGCTAATGCTGACAATCGGTCCTGTGACATTGTGTTCCTAAGGAAAGTTTTTATTCCTTTTAAATTTGAGAAACAGCATTCTGCTTCAGCGGTACACATTGGCATAGTACTCGCAGGCATTTGACATATTCGCTGAATGTAGCACATAAATTGTTTTCCTTAATGAAGTCCATCAAGCACAAAGCGCCGGACATTCCACGAAATTCCTCTTGACTGTAAATTACAGTCAGTTCTCTACGAATTTTTGTTCCAATAATAAAAGGATAAAAGCTTATTGTTTCTTTAAGGGAATCCTCTGCAAATGTCTTAGAAATTTTCTTGATGAAACAAAGTTGAGGCTACCAGATGCCCCGTGAAGCTAAATCTGTCCTTTGCTTCTCTAAGAATGTCACATACTTCAAGAGCTTCTCTTCTCTTCACATCATGATCTTCTATTCTTCTCCTCTTAATTACAGTTTCTTCGTGTTCCTCGATATCCACGCTATTTCTTACCTTTTGCACTTCCCCTTCAAATGCGTTTAGCTGGGCGATGGCAAATGTTGATTCGCAGTCTCGTTTCTGGAGCTGATTGTACAAAATGTCCACATGGGGCATGATCTTGTAGAAGAAAGACAGCCAGAATACAATATTATAATCTTTCAAAGTGGTCATAAACCCAGAAGCCTGAACAAGTGTGGTGTTGTTGTTTAATAGAGCTCTCTTCTGAATAACCTCCATGCATTTAATTAAATTCTCCCTGTGTTCGGAAAGCAGAGCACACAGAAGCTAAGCCTGAACCTCACGCTATAGCCGTTGCTAAGAGTAGGAGGAGCTAGGTTTATAAACCTCTATTTAAGCAATGTATAAGAAGCCCCTCCCATCTCTTCACCTTCCCGCAATCCCCTCAGAGAACCCATATTTGGGCGAAATCTTAGGTTAACACTTCGCTGCAAACCTGGCGGCTCCTACAGCTAACCTCTGTTTATTTCGACTTCTGCGGTCATGGGCAGCTACAGACGATAAGCGTAATTGGAACATGTGTGTATATAAAACAATGCAAACAAGTACAGCTTTAATGTGCAAAATGCGCCTGTTGTACATTCAGAATAAGTGGGTGTAGCACAAACCTTGCAACTTTATGTAGGAATCGCCCCTGCTTCTATAATTTTTATATTATCATCGTGGTCATAGTGCTAATAATAATGGTTTGGCAATGCTATTTACAGGATGTCATGGTTAGTTTTGCGTACACTGTGAGGATGTATCAGCCTTCAGTTGTTAATAAGCTAACATAAAATGGGGATAACAAAGTTTGAATCTAGAGTAATTCTAAGGAACAGGCTTATAAATCCACTGCCGCAGCTCGAAGAATATGTGAAGTGGAAGGAGAAGGTATCGTTAGTGAGAGTGTGGCACAGCGATGGTTCCTAAATTTCAACAATGTAGACGACAGCACTAAAGATTTGTCACGTTCTGGAAGACCTTAAGTGTGGAATAGGCCACTTTTTTATTTATTTTACGTCCTTCAATTTTAAGTCAGATCGGACGATGAATGGAATGGGTGAAATGATGCTGAAATGAGCCCAAGGTCCATAGAGCTTAGAGTTACCCGACATTCGTCTGTCAGGATAAGGGAAATCCCGGAAAGCACCTTAGCCAGGCAACTCACCCTGACCTAGATTCGAAGTTGGTACCTCTTGAACGTGAGGCAGACACGCTACCATCTACGCTACCGAGGCGGGCGATACACGCCACGTTTTGCGAGAAAATCTGCAAAAATTTACTCGTAGGCTTTCAGAAGAACTTGGTCCATCAAAAAATACCATACATAGCTACATTAAGACACTTGAAAATCATACAGAAGCTGTAGATCTGTACCTCATGAAGTGACACCTTAACAGGCTGAACGGAGCGTGGATATCTCTCGTTAGCTTATCTGCCGTCCATGGATGATAGATTTGTCAGGAGAATTTTCACTTGTGATGAAAAATGGGTACATTACCAAAACCCTGTGAAGCCTCGAAACAGTGGTTCTATCCCCACGAGCCTGACAAACTCATCTTTTCGCCCCCAGGATAACGTTCTGTGTCCGATGGAATCCTGAAGGTGTAATTGACTGGGAGTTTGTTCCAAATGGACGGACGGTTGATGCGGATCTTTATTCTCAACAAGTGGAACTACTTCATGAAATTTTGATACAGAGTTACACAGCATTAGTTAAGTGAAATAGAGGACTATGGCAATAGGACAATGCAGCACCTCATACTGCACAAAAAACCATGGAAAAACTTCAGGAGTTTGGAGGAATCAAACTGCTACCTCATCCAGCATACAGCCCTCATCTGGCACCATCATATTAGCATCTTTGTTGATCCATGGACATGGAAGAAATTTTGAGAAAATTGAAGCAGTGCAAGTCGGTGTCACCGAATTCTTCGCAACAAATACCAGAAACTGGTACTATTGTGGGATTATAAACCTTGCTGTACGATAGCTCAAGACCATAGAATCTAATGTTATATAATTTGAAAATTACTTAATTGCTTGTATCTATGTTTTAAATTAAAAAAGACTTATTCTACAGTTTCTTCATTTAAAAGCTAATGGAGCACACAGCGTTTCGCCTCTCCCTCGACCTTGCTGGATTCCTCAAATACCGGCTGCCGTTGTGCGTGGGGGCTAGCGTAGTGTAGTCCACTCGGCAATATTGTACCGGGACCAACATAAATACTTTACTCTAGAGCAACGCAATGTTGTGTATAAAAGTTATTATAAATGGAAATAACCAAGTCGTGTTGGCACATAATATATTCAAAGGTTCAAATGCCTCCTTCCAGATGTCCTTACGAGATTGTGAAGAAATTTGGACCACTGATTCTATGTCAAACAAAAAACAAAGGCGTAAATGTACTTGACAGCATTGAGGCTATTGTCCCTTAGTTATAGCCACTGCTTTCGTTTCTTGTTAGACTAATAAATTTAATAAATTATTTATATAGAGCCAGTTACCGATTCCTTGAGGTATCATACTCTCAGAACTAGAAACTGAAATTATTTTAGTACTTCTGTTTTATTTGACAACGTCTGGCGTAACAGTACTTCAGTTTAAAATAACTTACCGTAAAGAAAATGAGAAAGTTAAGCTGTGGTGAATCACTGAAATACTAGGGTTCTTGAATAAAGAATGATCACAATTATTTTTTGACAACGTACCCTTACTCATCCTCATAATTTTGATGGTCCTTCTCAAAATAGTCTCCCTGAATGCGATGCACTTGTCCCAGCGTTTCTGCCAGTCTTCAAAGGCATGCTGGAAACCATTTTTTGAGAGGTCCTTCTAAATCACCTCCGCAGCCTTCACCACTGCTCCCAATGATGGATAATGCCTCCCACGAAGGCGTTTCTTCAAGTTAGGGAACAGAAAAAAGTCACATGGGGCTAAATCCAGACTATAGGGAGGGTGAGGGATGCACTTCACGTTGAATTTTGTAAGATATTCAGCAACAACATTGGCAATATGCGGCCGCGCATTATCGTGGGTGCAGCATCCAGCCTGCTTCACGGAAATATAGTCTTTTGCGCCTGATATGGACTTTCAAGTTTTCAGGACATCCCTGTAGTATCACCCAGTTACTGATGTGTGTGCAGGTACAACATGCTGATAAACCATTCCATGAATATCAAAGAATGAGATGACCATAACTGTCCCAGCAGAAGCAACCACTTTTGCTTTTTTAGACGTTGGTGATGAAGGAGATTTCAACACTGAGCTTTGCTGTTTGCTCTCAGGATCAAAATGATGTAGCCAAGTTTCATCAGCAGTGATTACGTTTGAAAGAAACTCCGGATCTTCCTCTAACATCAACTTTAACTGCATGTAGACCTGCACGCGAATGTCCTTTTGTTCGGGAGTCAACAGTCTTGTAACCCATCACACACAAACACGTCTCATGTGTAATGTTTCTGTCACCATCGTGTGGGTGACACTCAATAAGACGTTCACATCGCTTGTATTCCTTTCCTCTAATCTCCATATATCTCCCATTCCTATTTTTTCCATATTTCCTCCTATCTCTGCTCACCAGCTATTTGGGTTTACTAATATTTTTTGCTGTCTCATGCATAATTTGTCCTTCTTCTTTGACCAAAATGTTATTATTCTTTCCATTATTATACCATTTCTTCTTGTATTTCCTAACTCTGCCAAATGAAATGAATTTTGTAGTGTTTAACGCCCGCTTTTACTACATACGGCACCGCAGGCGGTGACACTGATGATATATGAGATGAGGATGGAGCACCGGTGGAATGAGATGGTGGGGGAAACCGGAGGTCCCGGAGAAAACCCGCCCCAGCGCCGTGTTGTCCACCACATATCTCACTTTGCGGTCGCCTGGGATCGAACCCGGGCCGCCTTGGTGAGAGCCAAGCGGTCTAACCACTGAGCCACGGCGCGGCCCCAACTATACTAAAGCTACTTCCCTAGGTGCTGATCTTGGTAAGCCTAGTAGCTCTTTACAAAACCTTCTGTAGTTTTGGTTCATCGTTTTGTTTACCTCTGTGCCCCCCACCAGATCTCCACTGCATACAACATTCTGGATTCAACTAGTGCTCATACATTCTTTCTAACCACTTTGTTGTCACTTTTAGCTGATATTTGCATATGCTTATCCCATTTATTGCCACCCTTCCTTTTGGTTCCATTTTTCTCCTGTGTGCTCCCCACTTTCAATTGTTATTTAACCTTACTCTTAAGTATTCATATTCATTGACCACTTCTATCCTCTTGCTATTTAGTACCCACTTTTCATCACTTTTAGTTTAACTCCGTTCTTGAAGACCATAATTTTTTAATTATTTATATTTATTTATATTCCACACTCTTCACAGAATTTCTGGATTTCATTTATTGCCTTCTGAAATCCTACTACCGATATAGATCCTACCATTAAGTTTATGAAAATTATATATTTCCTCTGTCAGTTTATACAATTAATAATCTTAGCAGTTCATATTTCCTATATTCGTTTGTCTCTCCTCAAACAATTGCAGCCTTTATATGACAAATACTCTGAGTAAATGAACTTCTATGACGAATGTCTACTCTGTGACCATTGTTTAAGATACAATCACAACCAGATCAAAAACAAAAGGCACAAAGGCATCTACAGCCAAAGAGCCCAGGTATTGAATCACAAACGCGTCCGTTGAAACGTCAGATGCAAATATTTTTGACTTCAAACAAAGCCTCGACTTTGATGTACCGTTTCAAACTGCTTTTAATATTTCATCATCCAAATGTTCCAGTAAAGGCAGTTTTTGCACGGAACATTCGTGTTCTACTAAGCGACGTAGTTACGTCACTTGTGCGCTTCTCATTCTGAGTTGTAAGTTGTCGGATAAGATTATAGAGAAGCCGAGGAGGATTTTGGTAGTTAAGCTCATTATGCTTTTAGAAACCTCCAGAAGGATGGGGTAAAGGGAAGGACAAGTTTATGGGGGAGATGGACTTGGTATAAGCAGGGTATTTAACATCTTTAGACATTACATTTTGACACCAACTCTCTATCTTATAGCCCTTCCTCTGCCAACAATCTGAAGGCCCATTCTACAAGTATTATATTGTTGTGATAATTTAACATTAAGCTATTCTTATTTATTCTGTTCTATAAAGTGTTTTAGTTTACTTATAATATTTAAATTAACGCCAGGGCAGACACTTCTATAAATCAAATTCCACTGCTATACACTTCGCCCGCTGCTCCCTCGCCTGATCCTGCGGCTCTGAAACATGGCAGGGAAATGGGATCTCACAAAAATTCCTAGCTTAAGGACAAAACTCCTTGACCTTTTTCAGAGTGAAACAGGAACTTTGGTCCTTGGATCAATTATTTATTTACTAATATGTTTAATAATTACTCATAAATTTAAGAATTGTAAATAATTATGTTAGTTAAAACAAAATTGTAGACTTGAAGAAACATTGTGATGGATCTGGACAGACATACGTGAGAAACCCTGCATTCCCGGACGACTGCCTAGAACTAGTGGATGTTTGGACTATAGAATGGTATGCCAGCTATTTCACGTACCGTTATACAGGTCAATACACCCTTAGTTGTTGCTAGTGACGCGGTGCTAGGTGTATATAAGAGGGTGGTAACCCCTACTCATCCCTCAAGAAGATACACCTCTTTCGAGCGCTGATAATCCCACTTACGTTGTACGCCTGGGGCATGGCTGCCGATAGCTAGATAGCATACCTTCAGCGTGCACAGAATAGAGGACTCCGATCCATCTATTCTGTGGGCCGTTCTTTTCCCGTGAGGTTGCTTCACGAATCTTCCCTTCTCCCATACGTGGAGGACGAAATTAGACGCCGGGCAACAAAATTTTACGATAAAATTCCTGCTCATAGAAGCGCCCTGGTTAGGTCTCTAGGAGACTACGACGCTGCGAGACGCCGCTTCAGGCGTTACCGGGTACCCCGTATGGCTTGCGGGCATCCGAGGTAACAAAGGAGTTAATCCTTACAGCAGCACAAGCTAAATTACAAAACTCCAAAAGAGCTGTTTGGCTACAAAATTTACCCCACTTTAGAATAATAAAACACCAGGGTGTAAACAAAAAGTGGTTTGGCTCCCTGTACAAAATTAAAGAGGAGCAAAAAGCTACCTCAACAAATTTTCCTCAACAAAAATATCACATCATCCTACAAATATCACAATTAACAACCTGCGGTCAGACCCAAAACCTGGGTGGGTACGCAGCAAAAACCTTCTGGCTGTTAACAGCCTGTCAGTACACTACTTACACTTGGACTCATCCCTCAGTTGTCTCCTCAGTTGACCCTCAGTTGCTACTCAGTGTTGCTCATTGCAGTATTGTATACATCCGTCAGGTGTGTTCGACGAAGTACCGCGTCTAATAAAAATGTACTATAAAATGTCCGCCGGAAGTACAGTTAATCAAGTGCCCGGGTTTCACGAATGCAAGGACGAATAAAAGCAGTTAAGAGAGTATCGTTGGTTTGTGTTGCCTCAACCGTAACCCCTGAGAACCCAAAAAGAATCCATGCAGGAGAAGCCGCTAGAGCCCAGGGTACAGCAAGCAGCCGTCGACGACGTGGAGACCGAGGAAGGAGTTCCGACGTCGACCCAGGTACGTGCAGCCGGGAGGCAGAGAGGTAGTACTGCCGCAAGAGGAAGACAGCTTCGAGAGCTGTGACGTATTTCAGCCGGGAGCGATGCCTGCAGTGCGTGTGACGTCAGGCAAGAGCCGTGTTTTTTTTTTTTTTTTTTTTTTTCGAATGGAGGAAAAATCCATTTATTGATTTCCACTGTGTTGGAGGGTACAGTGGGGTATGTGGGCTTCACCTCAAGGGTACTACTCCACCAAAAAGACCTCCACCGGATTGGGAGGAACAAATGTGCTGCGGTACCGCCTAAAGCACCCGCACTTTCCAGGAGATGGTCTTAGCTGTCTCGCTGTGCGATTCAGCAGAGTGGGTTTCTGGTGCAGGGATACAGGCTTGACATGAAGCCCAGCCTGATACACTGCCTATTTTGGGTGGTTTTTTGTAAGATTCCAGGTGTCATTTGTTGGGAAGTTTAGGGTAATTTATCACGCCGTAGCGCTGTGTCTTAAGTTCAGGTGTTTTATTGTCACTGCAAGTAATACTTGCAAGCATGTCAGTGATTTTCTATTATACCTTACTGCTATCTTAATAAATGTAAATCTAGTTTGAATTATCGGCATTTGTCTTTAATGGTTAGTTGTAATTATCTGCCGTCAGCATCGTTAAAGTAGTCCATGTGCTTGGCCGATATTTGAGAGTGCGCACTCGGCGGGTGGCATGATGTGAAATGGTCCTTCGAGAATTATAAGCCTGCCATACAAGATCCTGCGAGGAAGCCAGAGGCATCAGGTGCTGGGAACATTAAGAGATATGAGAAGAGGTCAGCATCTGATTCGTCTTCTTGAGCTGCCCAGCCTAGGAAAAGCTATCGACTGCGTATCTGCAGATGCTGGCGGCTCACACTTCATAAGAACTGGCCTTCACACAAGATTTGCTGATTGGAGGTTCATCCACAGGGCACGATTAAACCTATTGCCCCTGAATGGATGTCGGCATCATGACCAAGGATGCCAGCGAAGCTGCAGGAGAAGATGATGATGTGAATAGGGGTGCTCAACTACGGCGGTCATCAGCGCCCTTTAAAAAACAAATCATGGCAAAAGCAAGATATAAAAATTTCTAAAATATATATATAACTATAAATAAACCTATTAAAATTGCACACACACATATATATTTTTAAAAAAAAACTTGCTAAAATTTCCTTCACTAAATCCTAAAGTCTAATTTGGAGAAGAATCTAAATACCTTCTCCACCACTGCGTTATCGTCCGCTAGCATTTCTGCAAAGCTGGCCGGCAGCTGCAGAGACGTCCTAAGATCTGCTAGGTGAAAACACTCTAGCAGCACGTGTCGCACAGACAACGCTTCATTGCAAAACGGACACAGTGGAGAAGGCTCCTTTCTAAAAAGAAAACTATGAGCAAAAAAGCAGTGCCCAATACGCAACCGAGCCAAACTCACCTCCTCGCGACGAGATGACCGACAGGAGGTAACCCAGGGAATCGGAAGTTCTTTCACAGATCTAAGTTTATTATTGCGGAGAGAGGAGCACTCTTCCTGCCAGCAGGTTTGTACAGCTCTCCGCAATACGGCCCTAAAATCTTCCGATGTCCCAGATGGTACACGAACCCTGGGCTTCGTGGTAGCCATCTTGGCTGCCGAATCCGCCATTTCATTCCCCCGCAAGCCTATGTGACCAGGGATCCATGCACACACACCACGTTAACGCCAGAAGCGTGTAAAACGTGGAGGGCATCCTGGATACGCTGCACAATAGGGTGGTAGTTGTACAGCGGCCGTAGGCTTTGAAGTGCACTGAGGGAATCACTCAGGATTAAGCAGTCCCCCAACTTTCGTCGACGTACGTGTAAAATGGCCCGGTATATTGCATAAAGCTCTGCAGTAAAAATGAAAGTGCTAGTGTGGAATCCTAATGTATACGGTTCGGTTCCACACACGTAAGCACAACCAACACCATTTGAGTTCTTGGAGCCATCAGTATAAATTACAAAATGGTCCTGATATCGCGATAAAAATTCTAAAATACATGTGCGGATACTAGACATAGACATGGTAGATTTATCGTATTTAGTCATGCCCAGATCAACGTGGGACGCTCTGCACAACCAAGGAGGGTATGTCCTCTCCCCCCTAGGATACATCTTGGGCATTTCAGTATCAAGATATCGCTGCAGGAGATATGGATACGAGAGCTAGACCGTACCTCATGTAATAAATCATTGCATGAGGTACTCCGATGTCATCACCCGGAGACACAATGACGTGGTCGCTAGGGTGTGCAAGGCAACCAGCAGCAGGTTCACCATTCTGGCTGAGATTCAGGTTGTAGAAGAAAACCTGAGGCCGGACCTCGTGTGGGTGAAAGATGGTAGCGCAGTCATCATAGACGTTACCATTCTATTCGACAACAAGAAGTAGGCGCTTAGTGAGACAAGAAGAGCCAAGGAAGAAAAATACCGAGACTTGGCCGAGGCTCTGAGCACCAGATACCAGAACGTGAAGGTGGACGCCATCGTTCTCGGCTCCTTGGGTTCCTGGGATCCCGAAATCAACAGAGTTATGAAAAAGATCTGTTCAAGGAAGTAGCTAACGCTTTTCAAGAAGTTGTATGTGTCGGAAGTCGTTAGGTACTCCAGAGACATCTACGTCGAGCATGTGACTGGCATCCGACAGTGATTAACTACACTGACTGGGGTTTTTCTGTGGTTTCCCCCAGCCTCGCAAGGTGAATACCGGGGTAATAGATCACAAAAGTTCCACTGTGACAGAAGTGACTTATATATGTTTCACACACACACACACACACACACACACACACACATATATATATATATATATATATATATATATATATATATATATATATATATATATATCTGTCCAAAATATTTCAGACACTATGAACATTCATGAAGATGTTGTAAATATTGTATATATATTGTGTTGGCTTTGAGATTATTCCCTGTAATCTTATTGTTTCTATCTCTTTTATGACTGAACGGAAATCTCTGACAAAAATGTATACCAAAAGTAGTAGTTTAGCATTTGATCAATAAAACAAAGTTGCCTATATAAATGACACTGTGAGTACAGTATCTGAGGGTTCACTCAGGTGTACCACTTTCGACGAGTACAATGTAGCTACTACGTACCAAATGGAATTGTTAAATCTACAATGTCACGATTTATTGAAGGACAAACATACACACAAGAAAGACTTGGCTCATTTTTACAAGAATGTCCCCCAAACCAAATTTCCGAGGTTGTATTCACTTGCTGCATGGACGTTGTATTTGTTTGGCTCGACATATGTGTGCGAACAATTTTTTTTTCTGTTATGAAATTAGCTAAGTCCAAACCCCGAAGTACCTTGTCGATCACGGTCTAACATGCAGCCTTCGATTACAAATTTCGCAGATATTACGTCCTGACTAGTTAAAGAAAAACGAAACAGTGTTGGAAAATGTGCACGTAATTCTGTTCTGAATGGTCTGCTCTAATTTGCAGATAAAATAACTTTATGTTTTATTTTATTTACTTTATAACATGCCTGACCTTCAGATAAACTACGAGCTGAAGTTTTATATATTTTCTCATAGCACAGAGCCAAACTGTAATTAATGGAAATCAATTGCTCTTTCACACTAGCCGTGTGTAGGACGCACTACGGAAGGATTGAACCAGACTAAAAAATGCAATGACATAGCCGGGATTTTAACCACGGATCTTCTGGTCTCCGTCCAGTCACTCTAAACCATTGAGTTACTATGGCCAACGTGCCGAGATGATATTAAATTTTCCAACTGACTCGTGTTTTTCCCAGTAAACAACTAGGAGTTCTCATAAACACATGAGACAGCTACCTTAATGGCGGCTTACTATGCTGTAAGTACGAGGGCTATCCAGAAAGTAGATTACGTTTTCGTCTGTTTCCGCTAGGGGCGGGGCTAGCGCGGCCATCTTGGGGTCAGAGCGTTGCGCAGCTCAGTTGGCATCTAGCCGTGCTAGTGAGAGGTTCGTGCTGTGCTCCGTTCAGATACTGTGACGGTTTGAAATGTCTGCGTTAATTGAAAATCCCGCGAGCTGCGAGGTGCGTGCAGTAATAAGGTTTCTGACTGCAAAAAGCTGTAAACCGATAGAAATCTATCGGCAGCTTTGTAAAGTGTATGGGGACAACATTATCACTGAAGGTGGAGTGCGTCAGTGGGTCATCAGATTTAAAAATGGCCGAACCAATGTTCACGACGAAGATCGAAGTGGGAGACCCAGCATAGTGACTGACGAACTTGTCGAAAAAGTCGATGCTAAAGTCCGTGAAAATCGAAGGTTCACAATAACGGAACTTTCTTTGAGTTTTCCACAAATTTCGCGAAGTTTGTTGCACGAAATCATCAGCGAAAAGCTTGGTTACCACAAGTTTTGTGCAAGATGGATTCCAAAAATCTTGACAGAGGACCACAAAAATCAGCGAATGGCTGCAGTGTTGAACTTTTCGGACGTTTACCATAAGGATGGTGACTCTTTACTCGATCGCATCGTTACTGGTGAGGAAACATGGGTGAAACACGTGAACTGTGAAACGAAATTGCAATCAATGCAGTGGGGGCACACAAGTCCTCCCCAAAAACCCAAGAAATGCATGCAAACAATGTCGGCAAGGAAGATGATGGCGGCTGCTTTTTGGGACAGAAAAGATGTGATTTTGGTGGACTTCCTGGAAAGAGGCACTACAATAAACTCTCAAAGGTATTGCCAAACTCTCCAAAAACTCAGAAGAGCCATTCAAAACAAGCGCAGAGGAATGTTGAGCTCTAAGACCTTGTTGATTCACGACAACGCCCGGCCCCACACGGCAATTATCACTCGTGAAGTTCTTGAATCTTTTAAGTGGGAGTTGTTTCCTCATCCGCCGTACAGTCTCGACCTGGCACCGAGCGACTTCCACCTATTCCCAGCAATGAAGAAGTGGCTGGCTATGCAGCGTTTTGATGACGACGCACAGCTGCAAGAAGAGGTAACGAAGTGGTTGAAGGCGCTGGCGTCCGAATTTTTCGACGAAGGAATTTCCAAGCTCGTACATCGCTACGATAAATGCCTTAATTTGAATGGTGACTATGTCGAAAAGTAGTATTTGAGTGTGGCTTTCATCTGTATATAATAAAATTTGTTTCCTATACTTTGTTTACTTTTTATTCCAAAACGTAATCTACTTTCTGGATAGCCCTCGTACTTTAAGGCCCAGACTTTATAGTTCGGACTACTGTTAGGTATAATTAATGTAAATTATTTGGATCTCTCAAAAAATTGTTTCCAGCATGTCTTTGAAGACTGGCAGAAACCCTGGGACAAGTGCATCGCATTCAGGGGAGACTATTTTGAGAAGAACCATCAAAATTATGAGGATGAGTAATGGTACGTTGTCAAAAAAAAATGCGATCATTCTTTATTGAACAGCCCTCGTACTAAACCTAAAAAGTATCTTTTTCAGAATAGTTCACGCGTCAAATTTATTTGTTTTGATATTCACGGAACCTGTTTCTAAGAGCTGTTTGTGCTATTTACGTCCAGAAGACTGGCAAATGAGATCATTATTAGCACTATTCAGTGACAATATTACTAATGATTTATTGTAAACTCAAAGTAGAGTACTTAATCTCCTGATTTCGGGTCACAAAATACGTTTAACCGCAAGCGTATATTCTTTTATCACTTATTGGAATTCACCAGCTTGTCAATACGCTAATTATACTAGACCATTAGATTTTGCTCAAAACGGGACATAGAATGATAAGTTTAGGTCCTGCAATTGCATGACACCGAATGCATTAGTATAATTGGATGCCCAATCTGTAAATGATGGAAATGCGGGGCCATTATTTACTCTTGCTTGAGATGGATTCGGTCTATCCAACTGGCAAATGAACCGCAGAAAATGGTCGATTATTCAAGATGTTGTAAATTTTAGAAGGAAAGCTGGAATTGATATCCGTCATAACCTCAACTGGACACAGTCCAAGGTAACAGAAATGAGATTAGATTCTGTTCCTAAATCTTTAAGATCTTAACGTTGCTACTTATGAAAGGTATATAAAGATATAATTCAGGCCAGAGGATCTACTTCCATTAGTCCTGGACCCGTAGGACCAAGGACCCAGGCCTCTTTCTACCAGGGAGTTACCGAGCTGTCCCAAAAGGGCGCCCGGCGCCTCCGAGGCTCTTTCCATAGGGCAAGACCTAGAGACTAACAAGACCCCCCCCCCCCATCTGGTTCTGCGGACTCAAGGCGGCATGGAAGTGGGTACGCCACTTACGCGCGCCAACACCAAAATGGGAAGGCTACCGATATGACCTCGGTAGGGCCACCTGGTGATCTAGCACACCTTCTACTAGCTATGCTGGCTACTACGCGGGAATATTAATGGCTTCCCTCAGCCCCGTCCGGAGACGTACCCGATCTCCCACGGGTATCGGGAACCACTTCCCCCTCGAGTCCAACCCAATCCGAACAACTCCCCATCAGGGAGGGACTCGAATGTCCGGCCCGAGGTTCCTCTAGTAACGTCAGAGGCACCACGAGTGCTAGGGGTCCGCAGCGCCCGCACCACGGCAGCTGAAGGGGACGGATCCCCTCCCCTACGGTGATACAACGGATATACAGAAGTCCTATATCGAGATTTTGCTTCCTTGAGATCGGAAACCACGCCTCTTACAAGTAATTTGAAAAATGCTAGAGCACGCACGCTGATTTAAGTTGTTGTCTCCAACGTTAAAGGCCGCGCCGTGGCTCAGTGGTTAGACCGCTTGGCTCTCACCAAGGCGGCCCAGGCTTGATCCCAGGTGACCGCAAAGTGAGATTTGTGGTGGACAACACGGCGTTTGCGCGGGTTTTCTCCAGCACCTCCGGTTTCCCCCGCCATCTCATTCCACCGGTGCTCCATCTTCATCTCATGCATCAGTGTTATCGCCTGCGGTGCCGTATGTAGTAAAAGCGGGCGTTAAACACTACACATTTCATTTCCAACGTTAAGTCATATCGGACTGTGAATGAACTAGGTGAAATTATGCTCAAATGAGTCCATGGAGCTTGGAGTTACCTGACATTCGTCTCGAAGGATAAGGGAAAACCCCGGAAAAACCTTATCCAGGTAACTCACCCTGACCGAAAAAGTGAACTCGGGATCTCTTGAACGTGAGACAGAGGTGCTACCATCTACAAATGTGTAGTGTTTAACGCCCGTTTAGTACATACGGTACCGCAGGTGGTGACACTGATGATACATGAGATGAAGATGGAGCACCGGTGGAATGAGATGGCGGGGGAAACCGGAGGTCCCGGAGAAAACCAACCCCAGCGCCGTGTTGTCCACCACAAATCTCACTTTGCGGTCGCCTGTGATCAAACCCGGGTCGCCTTGGTGCGAGCCAAGCGGTCTAACCACTGAGCCACAGCGCGGCCGGCCAGACACATATTACCTGTCTGACGAAAAAGTGCAATTGTTTGGGGAAGTCGCTAGTGTAGCATGGCTCGGTTTAGAGAGGTCAGAGAAGGCGGTAATATCGTGCAGCACAGTCTATCAAAACATAAACACAGCGTACCTAACACGAAGCGAAATACATATTCCGTACCTTTTAAGTTTTCTCCAGAATGTGTCCTTCTGTAGATGATCGATATAAACCTGAACCACTTCAGTAGGCCATAACTTTTGAAATAATAATAGGACACACGTGAAACTTTGGCAGAATATAATACACAATTGGGAGATTACATTACACTATTTGCATATCAGAGAAAATGTTGGAAGTGTCCTCCACCAGCATCTATACATGTTTACACTGGTCTCACCATATTCTCTGAAGTTTTACGGAGATGATATCTAAGGTTATCGAGATGTTATCGATAGAAGGTTACTTCCAGCAAGATGGAGCAACGTGCCATACATCTAATGACACCATGGAATTTGTATAATCGAGTAATCTCAAAATATCTGTGGCACCCAGGTCCCCTGACCTCCTCACCGGATTTTTTCTTCTGGGTTTATATAAAAATATAGTGTACAAGAATAGGCCAAGGACAATTTATGTTCTCAAGGAATCCATTCGAACCGAAATAAGAGGAGTATACTCTCCGTGAAACTTCAGAGAATATGGTGAGACGAGTGCAAACATGTGCTGGTGGAGGAAACTTCCAACATTTTCTCTGAGATGCAATTAGTATAATGTTGCGGCAACGGCATAACAGTTTCGGCGCAAATAGATAACAGATGGATAGTGTTTCACGGTAATAAAGAGCTTACATAAGCAGTTAAAGATAGCGCGAGATAAAGGTCTGCCAAAACAAACAAACTGAGATAAATGGAAATTTCTGGTGCCACCTTGATTGATAGAGATTTTTCGGTTTCTCTATTGTTCCGGAAATATCTAGAATTTAACAATGAGGTATTTAAGAAGCCGACCACTCGCCAAGATTCAGTCATAAGCAGTAAACAGCTGAGCTGATGTCGTAAACAGTCGTGAACAAATGTTGTGTAACAATAGTGTTGTAAACAGAGGTAATCAGAACGTTTGTTGTGATCATCGACCTTGGTAGACTGTGCCTATGTGACGTAAATGTGTTACGTAAGGATTGAACAGAGTGAATCTCTACGCAAATAAAGAACATTTAGAATTTCGGAAAATTGGACTTTTAATTCTACGAACCAACAAAGTCACAGTAATGTAATCTTCCAATTGTGTATTATATTCTCCCAAAGTTTCACGTGTGTGCTATTATTGGTTCAAAAGTTATGGCCTACTGAAGTGGTTCAGGTTTATTTGGATCACACTGTACCTTCAAAAGGGATATTTTCATAAACAGCATTCATTCACGTACTGTAGCAATCTCTCTTTTCTGATTGTAAAACTCCAGACAAGATCTACGTACAACGCATTTTTCAAACTCTCGAAATCGTACCTTTTTGGATGTGGGCAATGTTTGCCAAGTATTATGCACTAATAATTCGAATTTCATAGAATTCTACTTTGAGATGCAATTAATCACAAACATGTTAGAATTAATAAATGTACAATGAAAGTTCTGTGTAAGCACAACAAAAAGGCAAGCGGGGCATGAAGAGGAAGAAGGGCTTGAACTGTATATTTGCTCTGGTAGTGTACATGTTTATAGTCGTGCTGCTGGAACGGTTATTATTGCTTTGTCTGTGGTAATAGAAGCCTCTCAGATAACACACTGATTATTCCTGTAAGAGTGAGAGGGGAACTACTGCGCTTCTCGGATCTGTGCTAAACACCAATGGAATTCTCAGGAACCACACATGACAGATATTCACTTCACCTGGAGTAATCGGTGCGTTATCTGAGAGGCATATGTTACCAAAGATAAATCCATGGTAACCGTTCCAGCAGCATGACAATACTACGAAATGAGTGGATGAGAGTGCATATGGTTGGAGGTGACCAGGATCAAAGTACCCTGTACTCATTAGAACATCATTTCATTCATTGTCCGCTATGACTTTGGTTGGAGGTGACCAGGTTTTTCCTTATCCTAAAACATAAATATTAGGTAACTCTAGGCTCTATGCACCCTGTACTCATTCGCACATCATTTCATTCATTGTCCCATATGACTTAAGTTTGGATGTTTTTCCTTGTCCTAAAGGATAATTATCGGGTAACTCTAGGCTCTTTGTACGCTGAACTCATTTGAACATCATTTAATTCTTTGTCTGATATGACTTAACGTTGGAGGTTTTTCCATATCGTAAAGGTTAAATGTTGGGTAACTCAAGGCTCTATGTACCCTGAACTCATCTGAACATCATTTCATTCATTGTCCGATATGACTTAAGTTTGGATGTTTTTCCTTGTCCTAAAGGATAATTATCGGGTAACTCTAGGCTCTTTGTACGCTGAACTCATTTGAACATCATTTAATTCTTTGTCTGATATGACTTAACGTTGGAGGTTTTTCCATATCGTAAAGGTTAAATGTTGGGTAACTCAAGGCTCTATGTACCCTGAACTCATCTGAACATCATTTCATTCATTGTCCGATATGACTTAACGTTAGAGGTTTCTCCTTATCCTAAAAGATAAATGTTGGTTAACTCTAGGCTCTATGTACCCTGAACTCATTTGAACATCATTTCATTTATTGACCGATATGATTTCGCATTGGAGGCTTCCCCTTATCCTAAAAGATAAATGTTGGGTAACTCTTGGCTCTATGTACCCTGTGCTCATTAGAACATCATTTCATTCATTGTCCGAAATGACTTAACATTGGAGGTTTTCCCTTGTAAAAAAGATAAGTGTTTGGTAGCTCTAGGCTATATGTACCTTGTACTCTTTAGCACATCATTTCATTCATTGTCCGATATGACTTAACCAGATCTAATGCTCGTTTCAGTAGAGTAGCCGTATTCCCGTAAAAGCCCTGGGTGTTCAGCGGGCGAGCCTGTTTTCAATATCCGCTTGGCGCCTCATGTATGCCAGTTCCTCCCTCTCTCCCTCCCACCCAGCCGTATGCGTCAACCTGTATGCGCAAAGGTTAGTGTGTATCCTCATCTAGACGAGTGAGTGGTTATCAGGTGCTTTGTTGGGAACACTAAATCTGTGAAACTTATCAGTTAGAATGCAGTCAAAGAAAAGTTAAAGCCCAATCTTCCAGAAAAGTCTGTTCTTGTGATAGACAACGCTTCATATCACTATGTTACCAGAGAAAAATGTCCCACAGCGAACACAGAAAAGCAGGATATGTAAGACTGGTTGGTTAAACACAGGATTCCGTTCGGAAGCCATATGCTGAAAGCGGAACTATATGATCTTATAAAGTTGCATAAGCCAAAACATAAGAAATATATTGTGGATGCAATTTTAGAAGAAGATGGGCACGTAGTTCTCCGCCTACCACCGTACCATCCCGACCTGAATGCCATAGAAAAAATTTGGGCAAATGTAAAAAATGGGTTGCGCTTTGCAATGTGAGCTTCAACATGGGAGACGTGTGGCGTTTGTGCGAACAGCGATTTGGTGAAATAGGAGAAGCAGAATAGGGTCCAGTTTGCCGGCATATTCACCAAGTGGAAGAGAAATATATAAAAACTGAGGATCTCCTAGAAACAGAGGTGGTAAAGCCAACGATAACTGTTAATGACGGCAGTAGCAGCAGTAATTCGGAAAGTAATTACTTAGCAACGTCTGAATATGAGTGCAGCAGCAGAGCCGAGAGGTACGTTTTCGAGGGATGTGCAGACGACATGCTGGACGGCATCGAGGAACTTCCCCAATCACCTCACGCCTAAGTCACGCCCATCGGTGGTGAGAGTCGCTCCTAAGGTAAGCAATGCATTATGCCAGGGTTTTTACGGAAGTAATCTAACTCTAACTGCAGTGATAGGTATTGTGCATGAATGGGTTATGTATCAACACTATTTTACATGAATCTAGCATCATTATGATATCCGGAAGGCGAGCATAAACAGAGAAAAAGTGATTACGTTACACAAACCTCTGACTTCCCTTCTTGTGGTGGGCAGACAGTACATTTCGTTCACTTTTCCTCACTGCTGTCGCTGTAGCATTAGTTAACCGAATAATTGGACTTTGTTTACAAAACTGTAATTCATTGAATATTCAATTTTCTACTTTGTGACTTAGCGTGGTAGTATTTGCATTATTGCCGTCCACTATAAGAGACTCAACTGCTGTATTGCCGAACAGTACAGGGAATGGTGACGTAATACCGTTTATCTCTTTGATTTTACGTGAGATTCCACTGTCGAGCGTCTGTATTCATTCTTCATAAAGGTTGTAGATATATAAAGGTAAGACCTGAAGCTTTCCTGACGAATATGTTCAAGTTATTGACGGGAAGCAAGCCGGATGAAAAGACGATTAGAAACCGCTACAACCTGCATCCCGTTTACCGGTAACCTATCCAGCAGAATCAACAGAATTCTCGCCAAATACAGCATCCACAAGCCACCTCCCAATATTAAACATCTGTTGAGACCAGTGAAAGACAAACTAGACTTACAGGTTCCGGGAGTGTATCGCATTCCCTATGAATGTGGGACACCGTATACACGAAGCGTGTCCATAAAATAAGGTCCCTAAGGCGCCGGAGCCGTGAGGAACACTATTACCCGACATCCGGCAACATTTGCCTGTAGCTTGGTTTCACCCGTCCAAATGCCCACCACGAGCAACCAGTTACAACCATTTATCTTTGCTGGGCAGCCGTTTGCGATGGAGCTTCCTGTCACTTCCGCCGCCAAGTACGAATTGCGTGCAGTGATCCGTTTTTTGAGTGCCAAGAGCACTACCCCCACTGAAATTCATCGCCAGTTATGCGAAGTCTATGGGCCACAGTGTATGGACATCAAAAACGTGAGAAAGTGGGTCAGAGAGTTCGAAGACGGACGTACAGACGTCCATGACGGACAGCGTTCTGGTCGGCCTTCGGTTTCAGCAAAAAGCATTGCAGAAGTGGAGCAAGAAATGTTTAAAAATAGACGTGTGACAGTTCTTCAGCTGTGCGAACTTATTCCTGAAATCAGTAAGAATACGATTGACAAGATGTGACCGATCATTTGCATAATCGAAAGACTGATTTCCTGGCTCAGTTCGGATGCGATATCCTGTGACATTTTTACTTGGTCGTCTTGTTTCTCCAACTCAATCGAGCCCCAAAGTTGGTAGCCATCTTTGTGACCGTCCATCTTGATCATTGCATATTAAATTGCACTTCTTGATGATTGAGTTTGATTAACTATATAATTTGATTGTATAATCTAACGTCCACTCGTCACTATTATCTACGAATACCGAATAACTCTTTTTGAATGTTATTCACTTTCCGTTACAAAACTTTTATATTCACCGCGACATTTTTCCATCGTCATGAAACAAGACTGAAGAACATATATCTATCTCAAGATTATTGATTTTCCGTAACTATCGTTACTCCTCTATTAATTTTGTGATTGGCCGATTTACTGCTACGTCACCGCTTTACGTAATACAATTATTACTACGGCCAATCTCAAAATTACACATATATTTATTTTTAATATATCATTACATGGCCTACTAAGTCATATCAGAAAACAATATTCATATAAAACGTTCTAACTAAAATATATCGTTACAATCCTCAACCATCTGTCCAGACTTATCACCTAGTGATTATCATCTGTTTCCTGAGTTGAAGTCACACCTGGTTGGATCACATTTCCAGACCGACGATGATTTGAAAAACGAGTTTGAGCGCTACCTGCGCAACTTGGCGGGAGAGTGCAATGACAAGGGTACACAAAAACTGCCACAGCGCATGCAAAAGTGCATCGATCGCAATGAAATAGCTGCAAGTTCCGCCTTTGCATCAATGTAACATTCATTGACAATAATTTTTTTCTATATTTAATAAAATTGGAGACATTATTTTAAGGACACGCCTCGTAGGACAAACCGGAAGGACCATCGCCACCAGAATAATCCATCATGAACGGAGCATTCGTTTAATGCAGCCTGAGAAGTCTGGGCAGGCAGAGCATTTTTTTTATAACGACCACAGAGCCAATTTTCGGGAGACGACCATCTTGGCAATATGCAACAGTTACTGGGAACGGAGAGTTAAGGAGGCTTTGGCCATTTCATCCGAGGGAAGCACGCTTAATCGTGATGCTGGATTTCAGTTCAGCTGCTCTTCTAAATCGGCCTTAAAATGTAAATCCGTCGACTTAAGTAATACAGATCTATACAGCTTGATCAACAAGTTAAGCAGTTACGTTTCTTTGCCCCAATTAATCTTCTATACTCACGCCATCTCCTGAGGTGGCGTTTAATTTACTGAAAACAGTCTTTTGTTCAGTGATGCGAATATTGATAGTGTTTTGTCTTTGTTTTATATTTGTGTTATATCCAGTCGTTCCTTTATGGCTATAACATTTATTAAAATATCATGATAATGGGAGAGATGTGCGCTTCCGAAACGTCGATTTCTGATCGTCTTTTCACCTGGCTTGCTTCCCGTTAGGAATTTGAACTTATACAAAGTTTTTTCTAAACCATTAATTTTTTAAATTTAGGAATCTCAAGTCACTAATTACTCAAAGAAAGCAATGAATTTGTAGTCTGTACTTTTAATCTCTTGTTTGAATGTAGTACTGTGTCAAATGTTATATATGAATGGCAATGAATTTGTCTGAGGAGTTATGGATGATTTTATTTACTGTCAGCTCTGCTTTCTAACCCTCACACTAGAAATCGAAGCGATCTGCCTTCTTGTATCCTTTGTTTAGGACTAGAATAATCGCTTCTGTTTTCAACATACTGCGGGGATTTCGGGGGTATCTTTTCAGCCAGTAATTTGAATTCGATTCCCCAGGGATAAGCGGTGCAGAATGTTTTGTAGCTGCGTCATGGAAACCGATATCGGAAATTTCCCCCGAGATGGAAGGGTAGGTACCTTCAATCCTTCAGATTTCGTGACACTGCCTGGCCTCATGCAAGCCGCTTTAAATGCTGGGTTTGACTCGCACCGAATTAGCTCGATTTCTTTACATTCACAAGAGAAAACAAGAGTGTTGAAGCTGAGTTGAATGTAAACGTACTTTTCTTTCTCTGGGCCACAGCTATTCTTCAAGTTCGCTAACTTCCTTTGTTCGTCTTTCCGATGTTCCATTGTTTCTTGCCGTATACAGAGCACTCGTGAACATAGTTTATACATAGCTCACAATGTGACTAATTGAATTTGCTAAGGTTACAAATGTTTTTTCTACACATGCAATATTTTAGAGTTCTCCATCTTCATATCTACGTAAGAGTCAAATGAAAACCTTAAATTTGTAATAACAAACCGAAGTTTCACGTCGTTATCCTGTAAGCTGTTAAGCGTGCTACAAACAGCGTGCAGAATGGCCTGTAGGTGGCAGTATAGTACAGATGCACACATACCGTCGCAGTATCAGTATAAAGATGGCCGCCTCACTTCCGACTTGCACCAGGGAAGTACTGCGTTCTGTTATTCGGTTTTTGCGTAGTAAAGGTGCGAAACCATTGAAATTCATCGACGAATGAAGGTTCAGTACGGTGATGCATGTTTGTCACAGCAGCAAGTCTATGAATGGAGTAGGAAGTTCGCAAATGGTGGGTCTTCAGTGGAAGATGTTCCACGTCCAGGTCAGGCACAACGAGTTGTGACTCCACAGAACATTGCAGCAGCTGAAGCCATAGTGAAGAAAAACCGCCGAGTGACACTGAATGATATTGCAGTATTGGTCATGGGTCAGCATACCACATTGTGCATGATGTGCTCCAGTTTCACAAAGTGTCTGCAAGATGGGTGCCACAGCAGCTGACTCCTGAAATGAGAGAACGATGTGTTGATGCTTGTGAAGAACTTCTTCAGCGCTTTGAACGGGAAGGTGATGGCTTCCTTACAAGAATCGTTACTGGGAATGAAACCTGGTTCACTTCCACCAACCGCAAACGAAGAGAGCGAGCAAGGAATGGCGACATCACTAAAACCAATTAATTTACGAACAGAACCATTTGCAGGGAAGGTTATGCTGACTTTCTTTAGGGACGAAAAGGGTGTCAGTTTGGAGAATAACATGCCTAGAGGGAGCACTGTCACCACTTCATCATACATAGATCTCCTAAAAAATCATCTGCGGCCTGCAATCAAATCAAAGCGACTTGGATTGCTGTCAGCAGGTGTTCTTTTGCAACACAATGGAAGGCCCCACACTGCCCGTACAACAGTTACAACTATCACAAACCTCCATTTTGAGCATTTTGAGTGTCTTCCTCATCTACGATACCCACCAGACCTTGCCCCCAAGTAATTTCCATATGTTTGGACCACTCAAAGATGCAATGGGAGGAAAGAAGTACTGTGCCGATGAAGAGGTACGCCACGAGGTGCATGAGTGGTTGCGCGGAATACCAAAATAGTTTTTTCTAAAGTCATTTATGCACTTTGTAAGTGCTGGAGGACTTGCATTGAGTGTGGGGGAAATGAAATGTGTGGTGTTTAACGCTCGCTTTTACTACATACGGCACCGCAGGCGATGACACTTATGATATATGAGATGAAGATGGAGCACCGGTGGAATGAGA
This sequence comes from Mantis religiosa, assembly GCA_030765055.1. Classification (NCBI taxonomy): domain Eukaryota; kingdom Metazoa; phylum Arthropoda; class Insecta; order Mantodea; family Mantidae; genus Mantis; species Mantis religiosa. The sequence continues at coordinate 49,096,602 of CM060960.1, forward strand.
TGGGGGAAACTGGAGATCCCGGAGAAAACTCGCCCCAGCGCCGTGTTGTCGACTACAAATCTCACTTTGCGGTCGCCTGGGATCGAACCCGGGCCGTCTTGGTGAGAGTCAAGCGGTCTAACCAGTGAGCCACGGCGCGGCCGTAAGTGCGGGGGAGATAACGTTGAAAAGTGATAAAGCTTTGTACCACTTCTGCACAATAAATAATGTTTTAAAATCATTTAAGGTTTTCATTTGCTACGTTACATTTGTTAACGTCAATTTTAGCATATGTTGGTGAAATCGGGCATTAATTTCCTAAATTGTCGAATGATACATCAAATAGTAACTCGTCTTTAATGCATGTGTCGTCAATAAATCTTTGCATTTCACTGCTGTATTCGGTCAACACTTTGCCTTTAATAAGCTTACACTGAGCTATATCTCTATACCACTGTACCACGGCGAAAATATCTTGCAGACATAGATATCTATAACTTAAACGTTTTCTGCAGACTTGCAGAGCGTCGCGTATAAAACACGTCGATTCCTAAGACGGATGCTTGCAGAAGAACTGGTTCTTGCAAAGATTCCAACTTCTTCCTTATTATGTTGCCATGGTTACACAAATTCTAAACTTTTATTGGCTAACGTCATAGGTTGCGTAATCTCATTCTAGAAGTTACCAATACTCATAATATTTTACAAACCTTAACTTCAGTTGTATAATTCTCATGGCTTGTTTACTTTAAACTTATATTTTAACATAAATTGCAATCTCTTCAACTATCTTTACTACATTCATTTTAAAAGAACTTAAGGGGATGCAGCACTGAAAACCCCAAATCCAGCAATTTTCAACCAATCTTACTGAAAGTTTTACCACGTAGTTCTGATGCATAGTGGACACAGAATTCAAAATTTGGTTTTTATATCTTCAATAGTTTTTGAGTAATTAATTTGTTAAATTCAAAATTGGAGAAAAATTCAAAATTTTAGCAAAATTCAAACCGCTCCACGTATGAAAAGTTTGAAAACTTTAATTTTTGTATTTCTAAAAATATTCAGAAGGTTATAAAGAAAAGATCTATCATATGAATTTCTTATACTGCCTTTAGTTACAGAGGAAAAAATAGATATTGAGCAAACAAAAAAAAGCCAAAAAATGATCAAACCTTTGATTATATATCAATAACTTTAAAAATATAATGAATATTAAAGATTAATGTGATAGAAACCTTTGTTTGCTTTCTGAGAACAAGTGTTGAAAATTTTAGAGGGACTGAATCAAAACTGCATCGTGTGGAACATGTTCAATAACAAAAAGTTTCACAAAAAATATAACTGAATAAATCAAATTTTAAAATCCAAAGCATTTTCCTTCTCAGCTGCATGCCTTGAAGCAGACTAAAACCCTCCAGATAGGTAAGTTGGACCCTCCTAACTCTGCCTTCTCTCTTCTGCTGCAGTGTTCTTCAATTTTAGTTCCTTCTGGATATGTAGAAAACTGAAACTGCTGACATTGGAGTAAACTAGGTTATTAATAATAACTAAACACTAGTAACACAACTTCACTATTTACTTATCTTATTTAAATCCTGGGTCCGGTTTCAAAGCAAAACATCTGCTTCATCCTCAACCACTCAGCTTGACACTCACCAACTAACTGATCAAGCTGTGAGGTCAAGAGGTGAGTGTCAAGCTGAGTGGTTGAGGATGAAGCAGATGTTTTGCTTTGAAACCGGTCCCAGGATTTAAATAAGATAAGTAAATAGTGAAGTTGTGTTACTAGTGTTTAGTTATTATTCCTTCTGGATGTTTTAGAAGTTACCTTCGCAGAAATTGCTGAATGAAGTAAGTGCAATTGGTCCTTCCCTTGGCTAATTTTTAGAGATGCCCATTATGTCTGACTGCAGCTTGAGTGAGGCAGAACAACCAAAATTGAATTCACTGATGGTCTGAAGTCTCTTTGACACAAATATTTCTTTTGGGCAATTATGCCATATCATGTTATGTAAACCTTCATTTGCATTTTGTGTCTTACCCAATGTACATCTTCTTAGGATTTCATCTGATGCCAGCCTTTGGTACACAGGCGTTAGTTTTCTTACCACATCAGGCCTCAAGTATGTTCCCATGTATCGTTTAGATTATTCATGATCCTAACTATGTACACAATCAACACAATGTCAGTTGTTTCAAAGAATGTTTTACCTATAACCTATCTAACAGTTATATACACGTTTTGATGTATAAAATACCTTTATAAATGTTAAATAGCACACTAAAACTCATCAATTATATATAAACAGTATGTAGTTTAAAGAGAAACATAAGAAAATCTCGACCGTTAGAAACTCTCACAAAAGCAAAAATATAAACATTACTATTTGCTTTCAATGTTGTAGCCATTGTTTTGTTTTCATGGTGCCATATATTGTAAGAAATAACCATCATACCAACACACAAAATTTCACCAGAAACTTTGCCCGTTAATTTCAAATGTATTAATTTAGTACATTCAATCGAACTCGAATGACAGAAATCGTGAATCCAAAGTGCGCCTGGGCATTTAAATTGTCATGTGGGGAATTTAAATGCCTTTAAAACTTATAAATTTAGTTGGATTGTGATACTATAAGGTTCAAAGTATTTATTTAGCTCAAAAACAAAATAAAAATTATTTTTCCCATATTTTTAGACATTCGGTGCTGCATTCCCTTAAAACAACATAAAATGTCTGCTGCATTCCTGAAGTGAAGAAGCAAATAATATTTTAGTTTCATGCCTCTATCTTAAAAGATAGTTGTCGCCTTTGAAATCTGTTAAAGGGCAAGGCATCCTAGAATGTGTGTCATCCTTGGTATGCACTTTGATACGGAGCTTGCTTCAAGTAAACTTCCCCATGCCATTGAGGCTTAGGATCGATACATCAGTTCGGGGTCACTTGGTCGGCGGTACCCTGGCTGACACACACATTTTATGCCATTGTGCTATTTTCAAATTACCCTGCCGTCAGCAACACACTTCTGTATTTTCTGCAACACAATTATCAGCCAAGAGGAGGAGGTGCGTTCATAATGCTTGAAAAGTCATCCTCTGCTCTCACGTCATCTGGCAAGCAGCAAAAATAAATGAAAATTTACCTGGCGAGATAGTCAATAAAATAATGGCTCTTATAACCCTTTCAAACTCGATTTGATTTCAATCTACAGCTGTTTTTATTCTTCAGAGAATATTTTGTTTTAATTTCAGTTCTATCACTCTACGAAATTGAATTCATTTGACTAAGACATGGCCTGAGGGGAGATAAAAGGGGTTATTGTTGACGGAAAGTTTGTGAAGCCATGAAGCTAATTTCATGTATTTTATTTAAAAATACAACAGGTCGCAAAATTGATCCTTGTGGTACACCAGTTAATAAGTGTTTCAGTTCAGGACGACCCCCAAGTTGTACACACTTTGTCACGAGGTCTACCCGAAAGTCCAAAAACTCCGGTCTCTATCTCCCGGGAGCAATGGAAAACTCCGGGGTTCTTCCCTTGGGGCAATACCTTACGTCTAAAAAGCCCCCCCCCCATCGACAACAACAGGTGGAAGTGGATACGCCACTTACGCGTGTCAAACCCGCAGGGAAGACTACCGAGTAACCTCGATGGGGCCGTGTGGTGATCTACCACACCTTCTACTAGCTCTGCAGGCTAGTACCCGGGATATTCTAGGCAAATCTCTGCTTCCTCCGGGCGGCCGAAGCCTGGCTGAAGGTTCCCGATCTCCCGCGGGTGCCGGGGACACACTGCCCCCTCGAGTCCAACCCAATCCGAACAACTCCCATTCAGGGAGGGGCTCGAATGTTCGGCCCGAAGTTGTTCTGATAGCGTCAAAGGTACCATGAGTGCTGAGGTTTCTTACTACAGCAGCTGAAGAGGACGGATCCCCATCTTTCTTTCTTACATTCTTTATATTTATTGTCCATTTTTCTTTTACTTTCTGCAAGAACTCACCAATACTTCTTACCTTCCTTTCCTTCCAGCCCGTTAACATTTTTATAACTGCTATTATCTCCTCTACTTTCTCCCATTTTTCCTCCCAAACGTTGCTGCTCCTAATTGCAACCTCCTGGCATTCTGTTACAGTACGCTATGCTTTCTTTTCCCCTACACAATTCACAAATTCCCTTTTCCCTTCCTCCTATCCCCCTTAGAAATATTGTTACTGTTCTCATCCAAGCTAGCCCTTCTCTCTCTTGCCTATTACAGTAATCTACATATGCTTCTCGTCCCCAATTTCTTTTTATTTGCTTTTAAAGTTGTAATGATTTAATATTTTCTAGACTTCCCCATATTTCCTGTCTTTCTATATCTTTTATTCTGCATTTTAAAAATTTCCCACATCGCTTGTATGCCTTTTCTCTAATCCCCATATATTTCCCATTCCTATTTTTTTCCATAATTCCTCCTATATCTGCCCACCAACTATTTGAGTTCTCTAATCTTTTTTGCTGTCTCAATTTCTCCTTCTTCTTTGGCCAAACACCTGTAACAAAATTTTATTATTCTTTCCAGATTCTTCTTGTCTTTTCTAATTCTACTAAAGCTACTTCCCTAGGTGCGGATCTTGGTAAACCTAGTAGCTCTTTACAAAACCTTCTGTAGTTTTGAACCACCGTTTTGTTTACCCCTGTGCTCCCTCACTTAGATCTCCACTGCATACAACATTTTGAATTCAACTAGTGCCTCATACATTCTTTCTAACCACTTGGTTGGTAAGAGTGTTATACTTGCCTTACGCGCGGAGTATAAGTAGAAGCAAACCCGGCTGTGCCACACTCAATCGCGCACAGGCGAAATGCCATGCGGCGGTTAGGTTTTAAATGAACAAACACGTATGAGAGTTCCAAACCACTGTTGCTATAATGAATAGGCCACGACAGTAGCTTCTCTTAATTTCCATTCTCTTGCATTTCACAATTTGAAAACACCTCTTCAGTAACATGCAGTGTAAACATATAAACATATTCAGCTGTCTGGTATTAACAACCTAACACAGTTGTTACATTCGATTTAAGCGTGAGATAGGAACATAGTAAACTTAAGTTGTCAGTGATCTATCACCGTAGTGACCATTAGACTTAAACCAATTTTACTGCCTCGCTTTCAAACGAACTGCTTGTTAATGTGAACATATAACCTGCATTAACTCGACGCCGCTGAATCACCTAATGCAACCTGCTATCGTCCGTGGAATTACGGAATCCGAGTGAAAGTGCGTTGACGTGTAATGTACGACAAACACATACAAGCATAGTTGGAGTAACACCAACCAATTTCTGGCGTCTAACTCAACAGTTCTGTATACTATTATAATAGCTATTACACTAGAGAACGTTCACACGGTAAATGATATAAACACTGAACCACAAGGTGCTGTTGAAATTAAGAAAACTTGTCACATAAATTGTTTTCTTTATTTCTCAATATAATCTCCAGAAAGCCTAATTAGGGCCTGTATTACGATCTCCGGTTAAGGTGTTGGTTAACAGTTAACTTGGAGTTACACGCAGATGTCGGTATTACGACATACGGTTAAGGGCTAACTGATGGTTATTTCTGGATGTAAACTAACCCTCGCCTCGAGTAGCGGTTAGTGAGATAACTTGGAGTTTACCTTCACACACAAAAAAGAAAATGGCGTACTTCCAGGCCAGATTGAATGTAGACAGCGATTCTGAGGATGAAATGTTGGCACAGAATTTATTTAATAGAAGAAGAGCTAAAAGAATTAGAATGTGGAACGATAATTTCATATATACATATATGTGGCATGTTGAAAATGAAATAAAATAAATCACATGAGTATTAGGTATCTTGACGTAATAGGTTATGGAATGATAATTTTAGTGTCCCATGGTGTCAGTATTTTTTGCGACCATATTTCAACATGTTTTAACGAACATAAGTGTAATAAACAAAGCATGTTAAATCTATACCGGAAAGTACACGCAATACTATATGTGTGGGTGGGTAGGTATAAAAGTTCAGAAACATGCTGAAGTAGTAAAAATTCGATTTTGCTAATAATGGGTGCAATATTTAATTTGCGTTTCGTTAAAGCATTACCAGAGGAAAGTAACAAGATGTAAAGCAGTGAATAAAAGACATTTTTTAGGTTATGCATTTGTATCGATATTCAAACCGTTATTGCAAACGCTGTTCACACATGTAATGGAGCTAATTACATGTACAATACCATAATGGTTTTGTCCTTCAATGTGCCTTAATGAATACCATTTGCTAATTATATTGCGATTTATGCAGTGTGTGTGCTGTCTCAATACAAGTTAAAGTATTACTTATTATTCTTGCCGTACCTACTATGGATTGTGCAAATGCAGTACATAAATATATTTGCTGCGAATTGCACACGTCAAGATATGATAAAATCTGCCCATCTTGTATCCTGTGGTATTTAAATGAAGTCATTTATTTGTTCAGTTACTTGTTCAATCAAGGACACAATGCTGTGACTGAAATGTGGCATTTGATTATGAAGTGCCAAGAAGAAATGTAAGTTTGCTACAACCTGTTTCCTTAAAAGAAAACCATAGTTATTGCTTCATAACTAGCCAAATAAATTATGTTTAAAAAAATCAGGTACCAAGTTACTGGTCCCAGAATGCATATTTTATAACCTCGTCTTTATTCATGGATGACTCGTAATTTGTGGACCGTCCCTATTTTTATATACCTCAGTGAAATGATAATTTATATAAGAAAAGGTGATTTATTCATGAGGATAAACTACTAACACATTTTTTTAGCCAAATTATATTTGTGAAATACTATTATCAGAATTAATAACAGTTATGTGGCCTTATGTTTAAAATATTTTGACTACAAATCTCTTGGTGTTTATAAATTAACAAAGCATTTAATATATTCTCCATATATCTCACCTAATCTATAATAAAACTAACCGAACGCAACGTATATAACCTATAACACTAACCTAACGCTATGAAAAAGAATATAACGCTATGGAAAAATCTAAATTGTAAACGAACTATGCTAGACCTTATTACGAATAAACTATTAATGAAAATATCACGAAAATATATAGAGAACAGCCAATAAAAAGTTAAAACAAGACAACTGATGCTACTACATATGTTTTGTATTCGCGGTAATTCACATTGTAAACACAGGATAGCGTTGCAAACAAGGTAAAATCCTAGTGGAAAATATTGCCAACCGTTTACATTCCACCATAATGCACAGGGTAATAAACCTACAGGTAAATATAGTTCGTAATACGAGGCACTGAACCTAACCAATAGTTATTGATAACTGAAAGGTAACAAACTTCCGCTAGTAACCAGAGATCGTAATACAGACCCTTAATACCTTTGTCATGTCGGTTTTCTAATTTAATTAAACCATCTCTGTAGTGTAATTTACCATTATCCTTAAAACAGCCGTTTACCGCATCAATGGCCTCCTCGTTGCTGTGAAATCTTCGTCATCCATGAAATATTTTGAGGTTCGGGAACAGGCGGTAGTCACTGGGTGCTAGATCTAGCGAATAGGGACCATGTTCAAACAACTGGAAGTTTAATTCCGACATTCTGGCTGAACGATAGGTCGCAGCATTGTCGTGAAGGAACAAGATTTTATTCAGTGCCATAGGAGCACTGTTTTTTTTTTTTTTTTTTTCACTTCATCCCTCAAACTTTGCACTAAACTTGCATAGTCACCAGTGATACTTTTACCCTTTTCCAAGTAATCAATAAAAATAATTCCCTGTACATTCCACAAAACAATCGTCATAACCTTATTAGCTAACAAAATTGACTTTGCCTATTTTGGGGTTGCTGCACTTGGAGCAATCCACCGTTTTGATTGTGATTACTTTCTGGAGTGTAGTGATGCATCCAAGTAGCTTTAGTAGAATTAGGAAAGACAAGAAGAAATGAAATAATAATTCAAAGAATAATACAATTTTGGTATAGGTGTTTTGCCAAAGAAGGAGAAGAAATTATGCATGAGACAGCAAAAAAAAATAGAAAACTCAAATAGTTGGTGGGCAGGGATAGGAGGAATTATGGAAAAAAATAGGAATGGGAGATATATGGAGATTAGAGGAAAGAAATACAAGCGATGTGGGTAAATTAGTAAAATGCAGAATAGAAGATATAGAAAGACAGGAAATATGGGAAAGTCTAGAAAATATGAAATCATTACAATTTTACAAGGAAATAAAAAGAAATTGGGGACGAGAAGCATATGTAGATTACTGCAATAGACAAGAGAGAGAAGGGTTAGCTTGGATGAGGACAGGAACAATGTTTCTCTGAAGGATAAGAGGTAGGGAAAACGGAATTTGTGAATTGTGTGGGGGGAAAGAAAGCATGGTACACTATGTAACAGAATGCGAGGAGGTTGCAATGTGGAGAAAAAAAAATTGGGAGAAAAAATGGGAGAAAGTAGAGAAGAGGATACTAGTTATAAAAATGTTAACGGGCAGGGAGGAAAAGAAGGTAAGAAGTATTGGTGAGTTCTTGCAGAAATCAAAAGAAAAATAGGCCAGAAATGTAAAGAATATAAGAAAGGAAGATGGGAAGGAAGAAAGGGGCTAATTAAGTAACAAGGAGGCATGGAGGTTAAGAGCTACCTGACAGAGCAAAAGACCAGGGTGTTATGTAAGCCAAGGTAGCAACAAGGTAAAGACAAATATATTTAGCCAAAAGTTGTAAATTGTAAAATTTTGGAATATGCACTATATATATCAAGTTTTATCCTTAGTAAAGCCGTCTCAAAAAATAACTGGGAGTTTTACGTTACAGCTCCAAATTCTTAACAGAAACAGTTCTTCTTTCCAGCTTTTGATCAGGTGTCAACAAACGCGACACAGACCTTGTGAAAGCTCAAAAAATTACTTAAAATATTTTCTGTACGTTCTTTTGATATTTTACAGCCTCTGCTATCTCAAACAACTTTATCCTGTGGTCTTCGAGTACTAAAGATGGATTTTTTCAATGATCTCTGGAGTTGTGACTTCCACAGGACGTCCAGAGTGAGGCTCATAACTAGTGCTCGTGCGTCTCATTTTAATCATTGTATATGAAGGCGCAGTCTTTCAATGTACTGTCCATTTCCTTTTTGATTCTTTTAGGCGTTAAGCCTTACAAATGGTAGTATTCAATAATTGCTGGTTTTTCGAAATCCTCCATTTTCGTTAAATCTCTACAATTGATTTGTTTAAAATACTGTCATTCAAAAACTAAAAAAGCTATTGACCTGTAACAAGCTAGTCTATAGTTAAACTATATGATGTCGTCCGTCAAACTAGCCCCGTAGCTCCATCTCTATGTGAGGCTCGAGATTTATCAGCGGATAAGCTAAATTTACAATTCATTTGTCAATTGCCATCGCAAAAAAGATGAAGCAGGTCATTAATACTTAGTGTACTAATAGGGAATGACGTAATACTCAACACCCTATAAATGGAAATACCAACATTATCATTTAAAGTTATAGTCGGTCGCAACATAGAACAATCGCACCATAAGCTCGCATGGAGATGTATATTATTTACCTTTCTCATGAAAATATGCCAATAAAACTCTCTTACTAGTATAACTCTTAGCGGTTTTATCAAAGCACCACTTTCGGAAAACTTTGTAATCTTAAACACACCTTTCCTTCGACTTCGCTGGTAAAAGTGATGCAGAACTAGATCCGCAGTTTGTTGAATGGCAACGTCGCTCATTTTTATAAAATGTTACTGCTTTATAATTACCATCAAAAATCGAAGGATTCAATCCGGCCACATAAACAAATAATCTAGCAACCATAAGATGTTTTTTTTATATAATTTTTTTATTGATCGATCAGCAGTACAGTGCTTTACAGATCAGAGTGAAAAGAAGGTAACAGTACAATAAGAACAATAACACTCAGGGGTAGGCTAGCAGGCCGCCCCCTAACTACATTAAGTTAGAACTCCAATAATACTCTCTGAGATGTAAGAAGATGTAAGACAGACATCAAGCACTAGAATCACTCGAGTCAGAGGTATCACTTAGAAGCAGGTCCTATGGTAGTCTCCTCTTCAAGAGTGAGGGCTAGCGCGTGCGGACGCCGATGTTATAATACACAGCTCCTGGAACTTCTTGCAGTGTGGAAAAGAAACGACGAGCGATCCTGCGAATGTAGTCGTGAAGAGGTAACAGTCCTAGTTCGTGATGGAGCTGCTGATTACGGATGCCATAACATGTGTTACTTCAATTGACTCATTAACAAAAGACTGGATAAGAAGGCTTTGCCCATATAATTTAGATCTAGCTTTTCATTTGTTCGTCCTTCATGCATAAGTTTTTCTTAATGTCTAATAAAATATGGAAAATCAATTTCGATTAATGATTGCTTATTAATGGAAATTAATTGTTCCTTCACACTAGCCGTGTGTAGGACGCACTATGAAAGGGTAGAGCCAGAATGAAAAATTCAATGCCATAGCCGGGATTTGAACCACGGATCTTCTGGTTTCCGTCCAGCCGCACTACCATTGTGCTACTATGGCCAACGTGCCGACATGACATTAAATTCTCCATCTGACTCATGTTTCTCCCGGTAAACCACTAGGAGTTCTCATAAACATATGAGACAACTACCTTGATGGCGACTTACTATGCTGTAAGTACTTTAAGGCCCGGGCTTTATAGTTAACCACTATTAGGTACCATTAATGGAAATTAATTGTTCTTTCACACTAGCCGTGTGTAGGACGCACTATGAGTCAGATGGAGAATTTAATGTCATGTCGGCACGTTGGCCATAGTAGCACAATGGTAGTGCGGCTGGACGGAAACCAGAAGATCCGTGGTTCAAATCCCGGCTATGGCATTGAATTTTTCATTCTGGCTCTACCCTTTCATTATGATTGCTTTCTACGGTTTGTTCAATTATTGCAAAAAGCAATAGGCTAATCACGAACTTTAAGTTATCAGATCTCAACACTGCCAACCTCGTATTCCCAATATGCATTCCCGATCTGAGTATGCAATATTTTGTTAAATATAAAAGGCAGTAACAAAATAAAAGGCAAAATATAGAATTACACACTGTTTAATCAACTCCCTCCTATTTCATAACAGCCAACTATAGCTGATACACTATATATTGCCAAATTTTAAGCTTATTTGCAACAGAAACATTACTTTTCTTTTGCATGCCTTTTTAATTCTGAGAATGTTTTTCCTGTATAATGTTTACTAGCATAGTGCGTATTTGCAGTTCTATGATTTCTGAATGCACTAGATGTTAATTACCAGACCTTGGAGCTAGTGGATTGGTTATTGACAGAGTACATCGGTGCACCTAATTGCCTTATTTACTGTTTCTCCTGAACAAATTGCTACTCTTGTTTTATATTATACATTTAATTTTAACATATGTAAATTATTAACTCCAACGGTAGCAGTATTTATATATAGGGCGTTCGAAAAATATGCACGTTTTTCTTTATTTTTTCTATCCTGTGTATGAAAGACAAGGCTGTAAAGTTTAGATTGTAAAGCCTGCATTCCTTTGGGAAACCCTTTTCCAAGATGAAGCCCACCAAAATTAATTATGCGAACATGTGACTTGTTTACGGGGCTTTGTCTCGACATCTGATTGAGGTGCGAGAGGGGATGAGAGCGACCTTTGCTGATGTACATACTGATGCAAGTATGGATGGAAATGGAGTATCGACTTCCGTCCCTGACAGAAAATGCGCCATTATTGAATGCTAGCTGATGCGGTTAACTTCGTACCGCGAATGAAAGTTGTTTGAACTTATACAGGATGTTATAAAAAGGTACGGCCAAACTTTCAGGAAACATTCCTCACACACAAAGAAAGAAAATATGTTATGTGAACATGTGGCCGGAAACGCTAAATTTCCATGTTAGAGCTCATTTTAGTATTTCTCTTAAATGTACGAGGGCTATCCAGAAAGTAGATTACGTTTTCGTCTGTTTCCGCTAGGGGCGGGGCTAGCGCGGCCATCTTGGGGTCAGAGCGTTGCGCAGCTCAGTCGGCATCTAGCCGTGCTAGTGAGAGGTTCGTGCTGTGCTCCGTTCAGATACTGTGACGGTTTGAAATGTTTGCGTTAATTGAAAATCCCGCGAGCTGCGAGGTGCGTGCAGTAATAAGGTTTCTGACTGCAAAAAACTGTAAACCGATAGAAATCTATCGGCAGCTTTGTGAAGTGTATGGGGACAACATTATCACTGAAGGTGGAGTGCGTCAGTGGGTCATCAGATTTAAAATGGCCGAACCAATGTTCACGACGAAGGTCGAAGTGGGAGACCCAGCATAGTGACTGCCGAACTTGTCGAAAAAGTCGATGCTAAAGTCCGTGAAAATCGAAGGTTCACAATAACGGAACTTTCTTTGAGTTTTCCACAAATTTCGCGAAGTTTGTTGCACGAAATCATCAGCGAAAAGCTTGGTTACCACAAGTTTTGTGCAAGATGGATTCCAAAAATCTTGACAGAGGACCACAAAAATCAGCGAATGGCTGCAGCGTTGAACTTTTTGGACGTTTACCATAAGGATGGTGACTCTTTACTCGATCGCATCGTTACTGGTGACGAAACATGGGTGAAACACGTGAACTGTGAAACGAAATTGCAATCAATGCAGTGGGGGCACACAAGTTCTCCCCAAAAACCCAAGAAATGCATGCAAACAATGTCGGCAAGGAAGATGATGGCGACTGTTTTTTGGGACAGAAAAGGTGTGATTTTGGTGGACTTCCTGGAAAGAGGCACTACAATAAACTCTCAAAGGTATTGCCAAACTCTCCAAAAACTCAGAAGAGCCATTCAAAACAAGCGCAGAGGAATGTTGAGCTCTAAGATCTTGTTGATTCACGACAACGCCCGGCCCCACACGGCAAATGTCACTCGTGAAGTTCTTGAATCTTTTAAGTGGGAGTTGTTTCCTCATCCGCCGTACAGTCCCGACCTGGCACCGAGCGACTTCCACCTATTCCCAGCAATGAAGAAGTGGCTGGCTATGCAGCGTTTTGATGACGACGCACAGCTGCAAGAAGAGGTAACGAAGTGGTTGAAGGCGCAGGCGGCCGAATTTTTCGACGAAGGAATTTCCAAGCTCGTACATCGCTACGATAAATGCCTTAATTTGAATGGTGACTATGTCGAAAAGTAGTATTTGAGTGTGGCTTTCATCTGTATATAATAAAATTTGTTTCCTATACTTTGTTTACTTTTTATTCCAAAACGTAATCTACTTTCTGGATAGCCCTCGTAAATTGAAATCATTCGTGCACAGAATTGTCAAAATACCCCATTGTGGTTCATGCACGATGGAACTCTTGCACATTTCAGTCGAAGTGTTCGTACGCTTCTCAACAACAGATTCGGTGACCAATAGATTGGTAGAGGCGGACCAATTCCATGGCCTCCACGCTCTCCTGACCTCAACCCTTTTGACTTTCATTTATGGGGGCATTTGAAAGCTCTTGTCTACACAACCCAGGTACCAAATGTAGAGACTCTTCGTATTCGTATTGTGGACGGCTGTGATGCAATACGCCATTCTCCAGGGCTGCATCAGCGCATCAGGGATTCCATGCGACGGAGGATGGATGCATGTAACCTCGCTAACGGAAGACATTTTGAACACTTCCTGTAATAAAGTGTTTGAAGTCACGCTGGTACGTTCTGTTGTCGTGTGTTTCCATTCCATGATTAATGTGATTTGAAGAGAAGTAATAAAATGAGCTCTAACATGGAAATTAAGCGTTTCCGGACACATGTCCGCATAACATATTTTCTTTCTTTGTGTGTGAGGAATGTTTCCTGAAAGTTTGGCCGTACCTTTTTGTAACATCCTGTATATACCATTTGTGGCGACTTACTATCGTAAGTCCTTGAGTCCCAGGCTTCATCGTTTAACTCTTATTATTTTAGTTAATTGATGGAAACTAATCATTTCTTCATATTAGCCGTATATAGGCTAAGGTTTTTGATAGATAGAGCCAACATGAGAAATTCAATGCCATGGCCGGGATTTGAACCACGGATCTCCTGTAATGCGAGGGCCCTAGTGGTCTACCGGGGAAATATGAGTCAAATGGAGAATTTAATGTCAGGACGGCACGTTGGCTATGATAACTCAATGGGTTAGAGCGACTGGACAGAAACCAGGAGATCCGTGTTTTACATCCCGGACATGGCATTGAATTTTTCATGTTGACTCTATCACACACAAGTGTTTAATGGAATTCTACCACCTCATCCTTCGTCCAGAATAGGTGAATGTGGGGAAGTTGGCGGGAAAGTGACGCTTTGTAAATACAGTGGCTCGGCTTTTCTCCAAGTTGATGAACAATCGCCAGAGCGTGCACCAATCTTGGAGCAGGTAGCGGTAACGACTGCCCTTGCGATATATTTACGATCATCGCAAAAACTAAACGCCCGGGAAATAGTAGACGCTTAAAATCAAAAGGTGAATCTATTGGAATCATCGGAATCACAAAGGAATTAAATTACTTTTGTGTAAATTCAATTCACATTCACGAATTCACAAACACAAATTATAAAGAAGGTATCCAAGGATCTACTAGTATTTAACAACAATTGTCTGTCGTCAAATATTTATATTGTTAACGAGATTAATTTTGAGTCTAATCTTCGAAAGTATACATACAAAATTTCAAACTTGAGAACAAACGACAAACGTTATTTAATAAAATATGGTACCTTTCTGCTTTGTAATGCTTTTGTTTATCGAAAATAAAAGGTGTATGTGTTACGTAAAAGTTTGCGTGTGTACTTTTATATTTCCTTAATAACCCGTTCCATTATCCGTTCAGGGCTTTTGTTCCTCACCTTTTAAACCTTCCTTGGACTTATATTTCAAAACCAAAACCGTTCTCGAGTTTTTGTGGTACTAACAAATTCAATTATAATGTATATATATATATATATATATATATATATATATATATATATATATATATATATATATATATATATAACATTTGCAAGATATAAAAATATTTCTTTCATGGAGCGAGAACATTCGAGTAATACCAGGTTTTATTCCTGGATAGGACTACTCTAAACATAGATTTTTCTATGGTTTCCTGCTCTGGAAGGCAAACCCGTGAGTAGTGCTTTCTATTACGTATCTTCCTAAAGGTATTTCTTGTCATTTTGTCTCCTTATTTTGTAGGACCACCCCTAAACTGTGTGTTGGTCGGCGCCAACAATCAAATCAAAGAGTCTAATATTTTAGAATAAATTACTCAAATTGTAGGTCTATTATCTTTGAAACTTCTCGGCTACATCAAAGGATAGACCTTCTAACTTCCAATGCGAGTCGACCTTTCTCGGTTCCCGATGGCGGGGAGCTGGGAGGGGTCGCTGCAACACCTCCAAGTTGGCGGTAAAGCCAATAAATAACTCTTTAGGAATGGAACGATAGAATCATGCTGAAAAATTCAATACCATAGCCTGGATTTGAACCACGGCTGCCGTCCAGCCGCTCTAACCCTTGAGCTACTATGGCCAAAGTGCCGACATAACATTAAATTCTCCAACTGACTCGTGTTTTTCCGGTAAACCACTTAGGAGTTCACATGTAATGTCGGCACGTTGGCCATAGTAGCTCAAGGGTTATTGCGGCTGGACGGCAGCCGTGGTTCAAATCCCGGCTATGGCATTGAATTTTTCAGTCTGACTCTATCTTTCCACACTTTAGTCTACACAGGGCCAGTGTGAAAGAACAATTAATTTCCATTCATTGACCTAATAGTGGTTAACTATAAAGCCCGGGCCTTAAAGTACTTACATGTTGTAAGTCGTCATTAAGGTAGTTGTCTCATGTGTTTATGAGAACTCCTAGTGGTTTACCGGCAAAAACACGAGTCAGTTGGAGAATTTAATGTCATGTCGGCACGTTGGCCATAGTAGCTCAAGGGTTAGAGAGGCTGGACGGCAACCACGTGGTTCAAATCCCGGCTATAGCATTGAATTTTTCAGTCTGACTCTATATTTCTATACTTTATCCTACACACCGCCAGTGTGAAAGAACAATTAATTTCCAATAATTGACCTAATAGTGGTTAACTATAAAGCCCGGGCCTTAAAGTACTTACATGTTGTAAGTCGTCATTAAGGTAGTTGTCTCATGTGTTTATGGGAGCTCCTAGTGGTTTACCGGGAAAAACACGAGTCAGTTGGAGAATTTAATGTCATGTCGGCACGTTGGCCATAGTAGCTCAAGGGTTAGAGAGGCTGGACGGCAACCACGTGGTTCAAATCCCGGCTATGGCATTGAATTTTTCAGTCTGACTACATATTTCTATACTTTAGCCTACATACGGCCAGTGTGAAAGAACAATTCATTTCCAATAATTGACCTAATAGTGGTTTACTATAAGGCCCAGGCCTTAAAGTACACTCCTGGAAATTGAAATAAGAACACCGTGAATTCATTGTCCCAGGGAGGGGAAACTTTATTGACACATTCCTGAAGTCAGATACATCACATGATCACACTGATAGAACTATAGGCACTTAGACACAAGCAACAGAGCATGCACAATGTCGGCACTAGTACCGTGTATATTCACCTTTCGCAGCAATGGAGGCTGCTATTCTCCCATGGAGCCGATCGTAGAGATGCTGGATGTAGTCCTGTGGAACGGCTTGCCATGCCATTTCTAGCTGGCGCCTCAGTTGGACCAGCGTTCGTGCTGGACGTGCAGTCCGCGTGAGAAGACGTTTCATTCAGTCCCAATCATGCTCAATGGGGGACAGATCCGGAGATCTTGCTGGCCAGGGTAGTTGACTTACACCTTCTAAAGCACGTTGGGTGGCACGGGATACATGCGGACGTGCATTGTCCTGTTGGAACAGCAAGTTCCCTTGCCGGTCTAGGAATGGTAGAACGATGGGTTCGATGATGGATTGGATGTACCGTGCACTATTCATTGTCCCCTCGACGATCACCAGAGGTGTACTGCCAGTGTAGGAGATCGCTCCCCACACCATGATGCCGGGTGTTGGCCCTGTGTGCCTCGGTCGTATGCAGTCCTGATTGTGGCGCTCACCTGCACGGCGCCAAACACGTATACGACCATCATTGGCAACAAGGCAGAAGCGACTCTCATCGCTGAAGACGACACGTGTCCATTCGCCCCTCCATTGACGCCCGTCCCGACACCACTGGAGGCGGGCTGCACGATGTTGGGGCGTGAACGGAAGACGGCCTAACGGTGCGCGGGACTGTAGCCCAGCTTCATGGAGACGGTTGCGAATGGTCCTCGCCGATACCCCAGGAGCAACAGTGTCCCTAATTTGCTGGGAAGTGGCGGTGCGGTCCCCTACGGCACTGCGTAGGATCCGACGGTCTTGGCGTGCATCCGTGCGTCGCTGCGGTCCAGTCCCAGGTCGACGGGCACGTGCACCTTCCGCCGACCACTCGCGACAACATCGATGTACTGTGGAGACCTCACGCCCCACGTGTTGAGCAATTCGGCGGTACGTCTACCCGGCCTCCCGCATGCCCACTATACGCCCTCGCTCAAAGTCCGTCAACTGCACATAAGGTTCACGTCCACGCTGTCGCAGCATGCTACCAGTGCTAAAGACTGCGATGGAGCTCCGTATGCCACGGCAAACTGGCTGACACTGACGGCGGTGGTGCCCAAACGCTGCGCAGCTAGCGCCATTCGACGGCCAACACCGCGGTTTCTGGTGTTTCCGCTGTGCCATGCATGTGATCATTGCTTGTACAGCCCTCTCGCAGTGTCCGGAGCAAGTATGGTGGGTCTGACACACCGGCGTCAATGTGTTCTTATTTCCATTTCCAGGAGTGTACTTACATGTTGTAAGTCGCCATTAAGGTAGTTGTCTCATGTGTTTATGAGAACTCCTAGTGGTTTACCGGAAAAACACGAGTCAGTTGGAGAATTTAATGTCATGTCGGCACGTTGGCCATAGTAGCTCAAGGCTTAGAGAGGCTGGACGGCAACCACGTGGTTCAAATCCCGGCTATGGCATTGAATTTTTCAGTCTGACTACATATTTCTATACTTTAGCCTACACACGGCCAGTGTGAAAGAACAATTAATTTCCAATAATTGACCTAATAGTGGTTAACTATAAAGCCCGGGTGTTAAAGTACTTACACGTTGTAAGTCGCCATTAAGGTAGTTGTCTCTTGTGTTTATGAGAGCTCCTAAGTGGTTTACCGGAAAAAACAAGAGCCAGTTGGAGAATTTAATGTCATGTCGGCACGTTGGCCATAGTAGCTCAAGGGTTAGAGCGGCTGGACGGCAGCCAGAAGAACCATGGTTCAAATCCCGGATATGGCATTGAATTTTTCAGTCTATATTTCCATACTTTGGCCTACACACGGCCAGTGTGAAAGAACAATTAACTGTTTAGGAACTTTGCCACTTACGTTCCCTGATCCTGGAGCCCATAGCGCTGTCCTTCATGTGATCCGCTCCTGCTTGGTATGCACAAAATATCCAAATGCAGGTCGAAGTGCTGGGTGTCCTCATTACCTATGCTGCATCTATGTACTCATAACTCTCTGTATATAAAGTGTTCTAATAGCACATCAGGAGCCCAAGAAAACGTGTGCGGAGTAGGTAGATATTTTCAGACGCCCTGTATATAAAACCCTACGATTCTAAACAAAGTAAAAGCATAGGGATCATAATGCTCCATATTTTAATAAATGTGGCTTTAATAATTATTATATGAATAAAAATATGTTGTTTAAGAATATAACGGCTGTGATAAAACAGGCGGTAATGGTGGATACTTAGCGAGATGGTTTGTTTGAAGTTGTTGGAGGATGGCGGTGAATCGATATAAGGAGGGTGGCATTAATACCATGACAACTGAGGCGGCAATTGCGCATGTGGAAAGAACGGCTGCTGCATTTCACTTTGTACTGAAAGGAAACCAACTCATTAACGGAATAGCAATGACAAAAACACAACAATAATTCGACTTCATTCCCAATTACAAAACGAGGGTCTGCTTCTCTGGTCTGTTTCACGTCCACTACTTCGTATTTGATGACATCGTTATACACAGTCACCTAGAACTTTGATGTTATGTAGAAAACACAAAAGTGACGTTTTTGCCTGTCAAGCTGGGGCCAAAATGTAATTCTTGCAAAAGTTAGGAAATAATTCCTTGTAATATTCATGCCTAGCCTTTAGGAAGTTGTTCAGTTCGATTAATTACATAGATAGAGGAATAAGTGTTTGTAAGAATAGTTTGTATAAGAGTAGAGTACGACAAGTAGGACCGACAAATTAGAGACTAGTCAAGGTTAACTATTCATGTCTAGCCTTTAGGAAGTTATTCAATTCGATTAATTACATAGATAGAGGAGTAAGTGTTTGTAAGAATAGTTTGTATAAGAGTAGAGTACGACAAGTAGGACCGACAAATTAGAGACTAGTCAAGGTTAACTATTCATGTCTAGCCTTTAGGAAGTTATTCAATTCGATTAATTACATAGATAGAGGAGTAAGTGTTTGTAAGAATAGTTTGTACAAGAGTAGAGAACGGCAGGTTGGACCGACAAATTAGAGAGGATATCCAAGGTCAACTATTCATGTCTAGCCTTTAGGAAGTTATTCAGTTCGATTAATTACATAGATAGAGGAATAAATGTTTGTAAGAATAGTTTGTACAAGAGTAGAGAACGGCAGGTTGTACCGCCAAATTAGAGAGGCTAGCCAAGACCAACTATTCATGTCTAACTTTTAGGAAGTTATTCAGTTCGATTAATTATATAGATAGAGGAATAAATGTTTGTAAGAATAGTTTGTGCAAGAGTAGAGAACGGCAGGTTGGACCGACAAATTAGAGAGACTAGCCAAGGCAACTATTCATGTCTAGCCTTTAGGAAGTTATTCAGTTCGATTAATTACATAGAAGAATAAGTGTTTGTAAGAATATTTTATACAAAAGTAGAGTCATGCATGTGCAGCACATCTGACCTTTAAATAGCTAATACACAAATCATTTGTATAAGTTTCATGAATGCGCACTCTTTTCTTCAACACATTCTGTTGAGGGACCGGTAATACCCATAGCAGTATAATAAATTCCTGAATCATCATAGAAAAACTGTTATTCAAATTTGAGGTGATTTTCTCCCATTAACATGTACTTCAGTTTCACTAAAGCAACTGTTTTCAATTGCGTTAATATTTGGGGATGCATTTGTCACAAATTAGGGCATCTGGCCTCTAGAATTACTTTTAAATTGTATTTCCAATAGGTGTTCTGCTTTGAATTTTTGTCGTTACATCTGAAACTCCCAAAATACGTACAATAGAAAAATGTGAGTCTTCTTCGGTGCATACCTGCGTAAGTTAATTTCTAAAAGCATAACAGATTTTAATCAGTTTTTCAGAATTCAAAACACTGTTTTTCTAGACAAAAACATGTAAATTACTTTCATTTTTAAACTGGAGTGGGGTGAACTTTCCGCCCAATTTCAATGCCGTTTCATTGATCACGAATATCAGAGGATGCTTTTGGCATGTTGTTACAAACATGGCAGAATTTTAATGACTTCCAGCCCAAAGGGCTGAATGGCGAAGCTTAAAATATTTTGAAATTATGTTACTGAATGGGAAGTTGCACATCCAGTTCACATCACCACACATCTCTCTGATTCCACTGATCGTTATCAAGAGGAGTCTCTTGTTTAATTTGAGCATAGCTTGGTGCATGTGTAATTTAGGATCTTGTATGAATGTTAAGTGACCAAATTAGGTATTTAAGTTAAGCATTTTACAAGGATGCGACATGGAAATTTTCAAGAAAGTCCTTCCGCATATGTTAATCCTTATATGCAAAAAGTAGTCATAATGGTACTCCCTTAACTTACAATATTGGTATGTCACCGATCGTTGAAGCCGCGCAAACCCGGAGCTACGCGTGGGTAGGAAAGAAATAGATAGTGGTGCACGCGCTGGAGGCTAGCCCAGAGAGAGATGTCTGGATAGTTCTCTCTCCTACTCTTGCCGTCATGAAAGGCCGTGAATCTTCGGCGATTTTCGAGAAACAATTGCTCGGGTATAAATAACCACCAACGGACAGGCAGTTCCCGCCAACTTCCCCACATTCACCTATTCTGGACTAAGGATAAGGTGGGAGAATTACATTAAATACTTGGGTGTGACCTTGGACAAGGGTATTACTTTCGGGAAACACTTTCGGGGGTTGTCACATCGGGCGAATGGGGTCACGGCCTCACTTTATCCGATGCTACGCTCCACTATGCCCGTTCCCCTGAGGCTACGCCTTTTCCAGGCTTTAGTCCTCCACATGCTTTATGCATGTGAAGTCTGGGGTATGACTGCAAGCTCCAACTTTCTGTTGCTCCAACGTGTACAGAACAGATGCCTTTGGGTTATCTATTCTGTATACAGATGGTTCCCCATGAGGTTACTTCACGAGACTTCATCCCTCCGCTATGTGGAAGATGATGATGCCGGGCCACAAAATTCTACACTAGTTTACCAAACAATCAGAGCGCCCTGGTTAGGTCAGTTGAGGATTATCGTCCAAGAGATCGCCGCTTAAAGGGATACCGGCTTCCACGCATGGCGTGTGGGCGCTCCCGGTTATCATAAGACAAATATTTCAGCCTAAAACAAAATTTCTCCCCACCCAAGACTGTCTGGGATACCTTTCTATTCATTCAAGCTCTGTAACTCATTAACACCATTCCGGTACACAGGAGCCGTTGCACCCGAACCTGCACCATCGAGGAGCCACTAGCTACCTCCCTTCTTGCCCCAATATAATTTACAACCGCCATCCTGTAACCACCACACCCCGTCACTACATGGTTAAGCCCTACTCAGGGCAGGTACATGTCTGACCCTCTACGGGCTGTTCCTCAGCTTGCCAACGCCTCTGCTGCTGTCAGGCAGTTGTTAATGCACAGTTGCAGTCGTGCAGTGTGTGAGTCATTAATGGAGTTGCGAGTTGTGAACTGTTAATTGTGTTTTTGGCTGTTTGGAGTGTACCGCAAGTGAATTCTTTTGACTGTTTAGGTGTGGTGAAGCAACGAGAGACTGCGTTGGTGTACGTTACGTCATTTTGGAGCCTGTAAGAGGTGTACAAAGCGTGATTTTACTTGTAATAAAGAGCATTTTGTATTTCTGCAACTGGAATTTTAATTCTACAAACCCACAGACACAGTATCCTTGCTGGTTTCCTTTTAAATATCAGTGTTTCAAATTCCGGCTGTAAACTAGATGAACTTAAATAGAAAAAAATTGAAGATTTTCATCCGAATCGCTATTGGGTAGAAGGCTCTTGTTCATTGTGGTTATGTCATACAGTTGTTCACACTGGTAAGTAGTACTAAACACGCCAGTAATTTGCTAGCAGAAAGGTGCAACTTTGGAAATGCATGTACAAAACCAAACCATGTTTTACTGAACTGCGTAATGGTGTGTTGCTTTGAAGGCTTATATATTCCAGCATGAACCGCATTCAAATGCCTCCTTAGAGTGAAGCTCGTAAGGTATCTATAATCTTAGCAAAAGTTAAAGGCCGTACTGCAGACTCCAGCGAATCCTAAGCTTGTCCCGCCTACCAGCGCTGCCGAATGTGGTACACGCACCTGATGTGCCTGAACTGAGAACATTATATTAATTACGCTCGGATAAATGTTTGAAAAATGACAGATGCCAGTCTTATAATAAGAAAGAATTTTATTTTCTGCTCATCCTGTCTCTACGATACCTAGAACACGAGCGATACACGTTTTAACTTCGCATGGTTACGGTTAAATGTTACGGATAAGTATTTGAAAATTACAGATGCCGATCTTATAATAAATCCTGTCTCTAGGATACTTATACCATGAGCGATGCACTTTTTATTTTCACATAGTTATGGTTACCCAACATCTATCCCTCCCTTCACCACAGATAAGCCTGTAAAACAACACCATTCTCTCCTCAGAATTTCACAAGCGTAAACAATGTTCCTGCTATGAAAACAGAAGCCACGCAGTTTGAAACAGATTTAATTTTCAGTTCGTTTTCAGAGTGAAGGTGTTTTGTTAACGTATATGGCATCGTTAAGTCGAGTGTTGAACTCGAGATGACATATTGTTAATATTACATTAAATTATTATTATACACATATCTTTTTTTTTTTTCGGAGTTCGTGATCCGAGTGCGTTTAACACGCCCCTCGAAGCCGGAACAAATGTTTTTACGATCAACACACGTGAAGTGATTCATTCTGGGGGCAGAAAAATTATATTTAATGTGAACAGGTTTTTACGAAAGCTCTCCAATTCAGGAGACAGGGCAACTGTAGATTTTTCAAAATCCCAGATATTAAATCTGTAACCTTGTGATGTAGGTAGTGTACACACAGTGTCACGAATTTGTAGTGAAGCAGCTACATTCTTAGAAAAAGGGAGCGTGCCGGTCTTTCAATCTCCGGGAAAGATCCATGAAGTCGGAAAGCGAGTTACTGGATTGAAAACCGTGCTTAATGTTTCACTGCTGTGACGTGTGTCAAGGTACGTGTTGTTTAATTACGGGAAGAATAGCCCAAACCTTTGCTGGCGAGTAAAGGTGCTCTTATGTACTGAACCTCTGCAGGTACACGTGCCACGCTTGGCAACAGCGCTCCGCTTGAGAATTGACCAGCGTTCATGTGTCTTTAACTTAAGCGAGCGGTATAATGTCAGTATGATGTATCAAAACTGTGCTGTACCATCGTAAAGAACAAAAAAGTACTTGTTGGTTGTTCCCAAGGGCAGCTGGTGGCTCTGAAAGTCGGTGGTTCACAAATTTATCCATGCAATTTAAGTTTTTTAAAGTAACAAACGGTTGTATAAGCCTACCACTATAGACTGCTGTATACACAAGTTAACGATAATTCACAGCGTATAACACAACATGCGTACTTCAGAAACACTCTTGAGCATAACACTCTTCTATTTATGCAGCTAAAAATGGACTTGATGCCTCTTCATGGCAGACTTCAAGTGTACATTGCAAGATTTCTTTCTGGATTGTTTTGGAGGTCCCCTTAAACACTGTAGCATTCTCCAGATAGGTTTTTCAGAACACAGTCTAGCTCTGCACTGAAGTTTATCAGTCCTCGAAAAATACCAGGATTGCTTGACGTAGCTGAATCATCGTGTCCTCGTAGAGCTAACTCAAAGGCTCCACAACACCTAATGCAGTTAACAGTAATGTTTAAAACATACCTATTTTGAGCCACTTTCTGGCTGTGTTCTTCAATTGTTCTCCGATATGCACTGTCCATCTGTTTTGCTATATTTACATTGCCAAGCATAGCAAAACTGTGTTTTTCATGTGCAGTTTTTAAGTTACGTGTTTTTAGCGCGATCATGAAGATGCTGCAAAGCATTCACGCCATGATTTGTCCACGGATCTTCACCGCCACAGAGAACGCATGGAAAGCAAAACAGGCTATTTTTAATATTACAACCACACATCAAATTATATTTCTCATATACATTGTTGTTAAAGTTCCTGTTCAAATATCTTGTTTTTGTTTTGACTACCTATGTGATGTTTATATTTGGCGTGGGACTTCCAAGTCACTTATTTTCGATTTTTTCTTCTAAGCTCATTCTTAAAACGCATGTGCTAATAGAGACTTTATGGAATTCATTGTTTCTCCTTATATAACACAATATACTTGTATTTAAATAAATCACTCTTATTCACTACTCAAAGCACGACACAGCTATCA
The DNA here is from genome assembly GCA_030765055.1 of Mantis religiosa. Taxonomy (NCBI): domain Eukaryota; kingdom Metazoa; phylum Arthropoda; class Insecta; order Mantodea; family Mantidae; genus Mantis; species Mantis religiosa. The sequence goes on from CM060960.1 coordinate 49,121,401, forward strand.
AAACACGGCACAAAACATGTGGCTATGCTCTGTTAGGTCATAGTAAGCTGTGGTAATAGTTGACCGATGCGAACATTTAATATGAGAATAATAGGTAGCACTGAAAACAGAAGGAGAAGGCTTGGCATTCACTATTCTCTGGCTGCTAGGTTAACCAACCTAATGCAGCCATAAGCCCCGCCCTTCCCCTCTACTTGCCTCGGCACACATAATGTTCATCCTGGCCTATACCTCCCCATTGTATACCAGTGGTTTGCAACTGAGAGTGAACTACTTGGCACCTGCAAACAATACAGCGCGCTGAGGGCCACTGCACTAGACCAGGTCGAACTGAACGCCAAATGGAACATGCCCTTGCATTAAAGGGAGATCCAGCATTTTGGTTGTAGCGCAAACATGCTAGCCCATTGAGAAGCCGCCCCTGGTTGCTCCACATGCAAGCCACCATTGCACTGGTTCGTCTATAAGCAGAATCAACAGGACAACACTTGCTGTTCCTTCCCGGCCATATACTTGTTCCTTTAATGTCATTTGTCAGTGATAAGACTACCCGAAGAACTAAGAATGGCAAGCGTAAGTTAATTTAGACTCAGTAAATCGCTCTTTTGTTGTTCTTGACTACATCTGCTGTGTTCGTTTTACGTGCGAAGTCCATTAGTCGACTGATGTATCGCTGTGCAAAAACGTATGTAATGTTGCCATTGTGTCATTGAGCAGAAAGCTTCTTTCCTCTCTAGTTAGTGAGGGCTCGTGAGTGTAATGCTTTCACCATCTCGTATGAAGTGGAACCAGGTGATGGAAATTATGCAAAGAAACAAAGAACTGCGTTAAAAGCTCGCCGGTCGTGCCTGCAAACTTTCACTTAACTGGAAACACAATGAAAGAAAGGCGCTTTGCTGATCCGCGCATTTCCTTTGTTTTCCAATATACTTCTTTGCATCTATACATACGAAAAATGCCATACAAATAGAGTGAAACATTAGAGGAATGTCTGTGCCTGAAACAACAGAAGGGGACAAATGGTTTAGAACAGCTTTACTCCTAACTGAATTGCTTCGATTTCTTGAGTTAAAAAAGTCATTAATTTTTTCTGGTACTCTTGTATATTCTTTTAAAATCTTATAGTCTTATTAATGCCTTAGAAAGTAATGTTGTTATATTGTTAATGTCAGAGGTTCTACTCACATTAGTCCTGGGCCCGAGCCTCCTTCGACCAGGGAGTTACCGAGCTTTCCCAAAAAGGTGCCCGGCACCTCCGTTGGGCTTTCCATAGTGCAAGACCTAGAGACTAACAAGACTTGGTCCTGTGGACTCAAGACGGGATGGAAGTGCATACGCCACTTACGTGCGCCAACACCAAAATGGGAAGGCTACCGATATGACCTCGGTGGGGCCACGTGGTGATCTAGCACACCTACTAGCTATGCTGGCTAATACGGGGGAATATTAATGACTTCCCTCAACCCCGTCCGGAGACGTACCCGATCTCCCACGGATATCGGGAACCACTGCCCCCTCGAGTCCAACCCAATCCGAAGAACTCACAATCAGGGAGGGGCTCGAATATTCGGCCCGAGGTTCCTCTAGTAACGTCAGGGGTAGAGTCTGTTTAGTTAACGCATGTGCAGTTCGGAGTCAAAGGAAGTTGATACTCCCGCCCACTAGTGACCGTCATAAATCTATCTCCACACTTCAGAAATAGAACACTGCCGTTGAGCAACCCTGATTTTCTTGAAGTGACAGTCGCATGTCTACTCCACGTGGAGTCACAGTTGCCAAAGTTCCAACTTCCAGTTGATCTGTTTCATTACGTGCAGAAATTCGTTGTATGTCACGATAAGGAGACCGTGGGAGAGAAATGCAAATGAAGTAGTAGATAACTTTCAGTCAAGTGAAAATAATCAAAGTGATGACAATAGTGTAAATAACTGGGCCGAGTTATATTACTGGAAAAGCCTTAAAAACAAAGTTATAACGGGAACAGTTTCTAAGCAAATTCAAGCGCTTGTTTTGAACACATATAAATATTTGCTGACAAACAATCTTGGTAAGGAGTCGTGCATTGAACCTGATGATAAATTCTGGGTATTCACAGAAATACAGTAAGAAATATTGTGATGAAAGAAATACCAAAGACGCCGATCAAGTGTGAATACAAAAGGAAACGTTTCTCTAAAGTAGATAATTTCATATGCGATTTAATTCGTCGAGAAATTTATAGATTCAATGCAAAAGGGAGAGCGCCCACCTTAGACGAATTGGTTGCACATTCCAAGAAATTTGTGATTTTCCTTATGGGCATTGCACTTTGCGCGGTCTTCTAAAGGAACTGGGTTTCAAATACCGCACTTCGTATAAGTTAAGGGTTGTTATGGAATCCAGTAGAATTGCATATATCGTCAAAACTAAGGAATTTTTCGCAGTAATGGACAAAAGATAATTTATTTAGACGAAACCTCGTACGATACCCATGACGTATCGAGAAAGGTGGCAACCTTGCAGAAAGATCTGGGAGAAGGAGGGCCGCTGTTCTAAAACGATTATAAGGGTTCGTCAAAGGCAGCAGCCGAATTGCACATGCGTTAACTAAACAGACTCTACCACGAGTGCTAGGGTTCCGCAGCGCCCGCACCACGGCAGCTAAAGGGGACGGATCCCCTCCCCTACGGGACCTTAGAAAGTAATGTAGTGGTGCCTACGTAGAACTTCGTATACCAGCTCTAGAAAAGTCTAAAACAATCTATGTAGCACGGCGGGTGCGCTATGCGTTACCTCGTGGACGGTAGCGTCAGTATATCAGTTGGCATGGACATGAGCGGACGAGTAAGGCGACAATCTCCGAGGTTAAAGGAGCAGGCATGAATAACAAGATATACATTTGTGTTAGATTCTATCTTTGAAACGAAACCATGTAACTACCCGTTGGTGTATGCAGGTAACATGTTGAAATATTGTAGTAAAGGAAGTTGACGACTAAGGGGGTGTAGCTCTGATGGTAAGCAATAAAGTCAGCTTGGCTCACTCAGTCGCCTCTTTAGTATACGAGGGTGGGTAAAAAAGTAATGCCTCCTATTTTTTCTCTCTCTCTCTCTCTTTTAATTGCCAAGAAAATTGAATCCAATTTACATAGCTTGAAAACTACAATATTGGCGATTAATTTGTCACTATTCAATATAATCTCCGTTCTTTTCCACAGTTTTGGTCCACCTTTTAACTAGGACATGTATTCCAGTGTGGTAAAACACACGGTCTTGCTTTCTAAGCCATCGACGACGGACAGGCTCCTTCACAGGCTCCTCATCTTCAAAATGAATCCCACGATGAGCTTCCTTTAGTGGCCCGAACTGATGGAAGTCTGATGGTGCCAGATCAGGGCTGTATGGGGGGTGAGGTAACACTTGCCATCCCAAATTCTCAATTTCTGCAGTGATGTAACGGCTGGTGTGTGGTCTTGCATTGTCATGCAAAAGAAGAACATCCGCCATAGTTTTTGTTGGGTGAACTCGGCGAAGACGTGCTTTCTGCTTTTTGAGAGTTCTGACGTATTGGACAGAATTTATGGTGTATCCCTGCTCCAAAAAGTCAATCATAAGCACACCCTCTGCATCCCAAAACACTGTCGCCATAACTTTCCCTGCCGACCGCTAAGTTTTGATTTTTTTTTTCGGTGACGTTGTGTGATGCCATTCCATTGACTGCCTCTTTGATTCAGGTTCAAAAGATCAATCAACATTTCGCCTCCAGTAACAATTTTTTTCCAAAAACTCCTCTCCCTCCAAATTGAAGCACTGCAAGTGTTCGGAGGCTATTGTTTTCCTTGTTTCTTTGTTTTGGGTGGTTCACATTCTTGGTACCCAACGTGAACAAACTTTTGAGTAACCCAGTTGTTGAATAATCATCATCGCACTGCCTTTACTGAGGGAGGTAATGCGACACAATTCACCTGTTGTTACCCGGCCATCACCATGAATGATGTAATCGACTCGCTGAATGTTGCATGGAGTCACTGCAGTCACCGGCCTGCCACTTTGCTTTTCATCTGCCAATGGTGTTTGCCCTTCAGCTTCGTTACAGCGACGAACCCATCGACTAACAGTGCTGACATCCACCGTTGCATCACCATACACATTTTTTAGCCTTTCGGGAATGCGAATTGGCGTTTCACCTTCCGCAGTCAAAAATTCAATCACAGAACGCTGTCTAATACGAATGTCGATGTCAGCCATTTTGCAAGAGGATGCAATGCTGCCACCTGTTGAGTTAGGAAGTTACTACTGCAGTGGATTGGAGAAGAATGTTTGAAGAATTGCGCCAAATACAAAGTTTTCACATAACTTACTTATTTAAGAGAAAAAATAGGAGGCATTACTTTTTGAGCCACCGTCGTATTATATTCACTATGAGATATAATTATTCCTCCCTTTAGGGATCTTACCTTGGATCTATGTCGTGTGTGTTGAGCAGGGCGGCACGCCTCAATCTATCAGAATTAATAGCTGGATACCAGTAATAGTATTTTGTTATTATATATAATTTTATTATGATAATATTATATATCATTAATATGAATATAAAAAGTAAGAAAGTTTATATATGTTTTGTGTTATTAAAAAGTTATTTATTGAGGTGTATTAGTATTTTGTTTATTTTTAGTAGGAGTAGTTTTAATATCTGTAAAAAGAGTTCTGTATAAATTATATAAAATTAATAAGCATAATAATTTGGAATATTTATACCCTGGCTTGAGAAATTAGGTGCCAGGGTATGGTATTGCAGATTTCTATTTATTTATTTATTTGTTTATTTATTTATTTGTTTATTTACTTGTTTATTTATTTATTTACTCACTCACCCACTTTCACTCACCCACTGACTGACTGACTGACTGACTGACTGACTGACTGACTGACCGACCGACCGACCGACCGACCGACCGACCGACCGACCGACCGACCGACCGACCGACCGACCGACCGACTGACTCACTCACTCACCCACTCACCGACTCTCCGACTCACCGACTCACTGACTTACTGACTTACTGACTTACTGACTCACTGACCAACTGACTCTCTGACTCTCTGACTCTCTGACTCACTGACTCGCTTACTCGCTTACTCGCTTACTCACTTACTCACTTTCTTACTCTCTTACTCTCTTACTCACTTATTTACTTATTCACTTATTTATTTGTGTAGTAGCCTAGGTTACTAGAATACCACATTCAGATTTTATTTATTTATCCAGCTGCTGCATTCCATTACCAACCAGTTTTTATGTACTTCAGTACCCACATTCTTCAAAATTTGGCCATATTTAAAGGAATTAAATTAACTTTTGTTGTATGTAAAAGGCTGCTTTAATAAATACTTTTTTCTGATTGCCATCTGCATTAAAACCAAAGCAAAATCCCTCACCAATAAATCTCTGAAACGAAATTAGCAGTAATTTTTATATTTAGGAACACGAATTCAATATAATGTCATGGTAACAAGATTTTATTGTACCTAATTAGGAATATATTTGTAGTAAAGAAATGATATTCCAATAGCTCATTTACTTGGAGAGTTCCTTTAATTTAACTGCGTTTCAAGGTTTTGGCGAGGCTTTTGTGACGGTTGACTGATTTCTTGCTTCTCTCGGTTCCAAAGACGGATATACCAGGAAAGAGCAAACGAATGAGGTTAGGTTTTCTTTTATTTTGCAACATTCTATATGATATGATATTTATTTATGATATTTATTTATTTGTACAGTATCCATTACAAATTCAGTACAATAAAATTTGACATACAACATGCTGTATTATACCTCCTGTACAAATACATGAAATTGCTGACCCTAAGATTTACTCGCTGACTCAGGTACCCTGGCTATAAGCCTTTGGTTATCCTGAGCAGCTTGATGTCATTTCTTCTTGACCTTTTCTTTTGTCCTAATCCACTTTTCTCTTATCCTATATAAGAAATCTCCTACACATCTATTTTTATTTTCTCCCATCCCCGTTAACATGCGTACCACCAATATCTCTTTACTTACACTGTCCCATTTCTTATCCCATATTATTCTCCTGTAATTTGTTAGCTCCTTACATTCTATTAGGTACTGAACAGTGCTTTCTTCATCTCCACAAAATTCACATATCCCTACCTCATTACTTCTCAACCCTTTTAGATATATTATTCCTACTCTCATTCATGCTATGCCTTCTCTTCCAGTTTTGCCACATTGATCTATATATGTTTTACTACCCCATTCTGTCTTTAATTGCTTATAAAATTTCTATACTTTCCTATATCTCTTGCCTGTCTATGTCTTGTACTCTAGTTCTCACTTCGTTACAAAAACCGCTATAATTTGTCTCCTCTGTTCTCCATAGATCTCCCATATCAATATTTAATATCATTCTTTCCAATACCGTCCACCAACTATTTGTATGTTTAATGCTTTTCTTTTGCTTCATGCACAGATTCATTAATTCCCCTTTCTGCCCTTTAATACACTTATACCAGAATTTCAATATTTTCTGTATTATTATTCCCCTCCTTTTTGTATTACCTAGCTGGAACAAGACACAAAGTGTCTTGCATGTATCGTTACATGCCGTGTCCAACAGCACGTACGCCACCAGAACTGATTTCATGAGAACACCCAACAGGCCTTTACACCACAAATGGTTACCCTCAGCTTCCGGTTGGCGTAGCAGATATGTTTGGTAAGCATTAACAAAGAAAGAGAATTTATAAGCTTTAGAAAAGGTACATGGCAATCCAAAGGAAAGAATGTTTTGTTAATAAAATATTAAAATTGTAATATGAGACCAAACGCCCTTCAGCATTACACGTGACAATATCTAAATTTATCAATAAATGTGCAATTTTTGAACTTGTGTAAAATGGACTTAGCTCATACGTGTTATTCCCACTCATATGTTCCAGGCAGGATTGTAGGTTTCTCCATGAAATTCCCAGTATGCCTTTTACCTAGCTGACCATGTATAATCGAATTTGTTTAGTAGTAGTAATAATACAAGAAAACTGTAATGCAAGTGGTTACAGAATTGTACTCCACGCAAAAATTGTATATCGAGATTCTACTAGACTTTTTTTAAAGAATGTTACGTCCTCCAACGTTAAGTTATATCGGACGGTGAATGAAATGGGTTAATTGATGCTTAAATGGATTTGATGACGTACCAGAGTGTATAATCAAATCTTGCAAAGATTACATAGTATCACCGTGAATGGATATATGTAATTGTTCTATATCAACAGGCAAATTTCCTGATGTTTTAAAATTAATAAAAGTCGTACCAGTATATAAGAAGGAAGATACAAGAAATGTTGATAATTATAGACCTATTTCAGTTCAATCAGGGTTTTCAAAAATCTTGGAAACTGTTATGTTCAACAGGATATCTCCTTTTCTTGAAAAATGTTTTCAGTGATAAAGAAAATGGATTTAGGAAAAATAAATCAATTTCTAATGCACTATACTCCTTTATGAAACAACATTAGAAGGGTTTGAGGCAAATAATTCTATTGGGATGTTTATGGATTGGTCTAAGGCATTTGATTTGGTTGACCAAACTTGATGCCTATGGTATAAGAGGGGTATCTCATAACTGGTTTGAATCCTACCTTGAGGGTAGAAGACAGTATACTGTAGTTAATAATGAATTAAATTTTCATAATATTAATTCCAATATTGAAATTGTGAGATGTGGGGTTCCACAGGGTTCTATCCTGGGACCACTGCTTTTTCTAGTGTATATTAATGACCTTACATTTAATATCCCCCATGCAGCAACTATTCTGTATGGTGACGACACTAACATAATTATCAAAGGCTGCAATAATTCTGAATTGCAACATTATGTTAATACTGTGATGACAAATATGATGCATTGGCTAACTAATAATAAATTAGTACTTAATATTAAAAAGACACATAGTATGCATATTTCTCTTTCAAATAGAAATGACGCTAATATAGGTCCTATAATCACTTTTAGCAATGAGGTAATACAGTATATCAATGGAACAAAATTTTTGGGGGTAATTATTGACAAATTTTTAAGCTGGAAGCCACATTTACTGCAAAAGTTAATAAAGCCTACTATATAATATCAGTGCTAGTAAAAATTTGTAATATACAAACATTAAAGCTGATTTACTATTCATATGTGCAGTCTTATCTTGCATATGGTATCTTTATCTGGGGATCAGCTACAGAAATAAAAGCTTTATTTGTAACACAAAAGAAAATAATACGAAGAACGTTTAATCTAAGTAAAGGGTCTCATTGTAGGAAATATTTTGAGGAAAATGATATACTAACTCTGCCGTGTCTGCATATCTTAGAAACTGTATGCTTTATAAATAACAACATGCAATACTTTCAAATAAATAACACTATTCATGAACATTATACTAGGAATAGTACTAAATTACACATACTAGGATCAAGATCAAATAAAAAACTTAACTCATTACTACATAAAGGGGTTCACATTTATAACCTAATCACAAAGAAAATCAAAAACAATGATAAGAAAGGATTCAGAAGAGATGTGAAATCATTTTTAATAAATCAGTGCTTCTGTAGTACTCAAGAGTTCTTTGAATATTTTAGACACCAGATTAAGTAGAGTAAATGATTACATGAGAATAATTTTATGATACTAATGGTTGTCAATTCATGTAAGTTGTCTGTATTTGCTGACTTTGATACTATTTAATCTGATTACTGCATGCAGAATTGATTAATTCTGTATTTTCTGTATTTCCAATTTGTATCGTTTTTACTGTATCTGGAATAAGGAAATATTTCTGTACAGAAATTAAATGCTAAATAAATAAATAAATAAATAAATAAATAAATAAATAAATAAATAAATAAATAAATAAATAAATAAATAAATAAATAAATAAATAAATAAATAAATAAATAAATAAATAAATAAATAAATAAATAAATAAATAAATAAATAAATAAATAAATAAATAAATAAATAAATAAATAAATAAATAAATAAATAAATAAATAAATAAATAAATAAATAAATAAATAAATAAATAAATAAATAAATAAATAAATAAATAAATAAATAAATAAATAAATAAATAAATAAATAAATAAATAAATAAAAAATGTGTCCAGGGTCCATGAAGCTTAGAGATACCCAACATTTGTCTTTCAGGATAAGGTAAAATCCCGGAAATAAAATAATAAGAGTTAAATGATGAATCCTGCGGTTCAAGTACTTAACTATAAGTCGCCACAAACGGTGTATCTCGGATGCGAGAGCCCCTAGTGGTCTACCGGTGAAATATATGAGTCAAGTGGAGAATTTAATGTCATGACGACACGTTGACCATGGTAGCTCAATGGGTTAGAGCGACTGGACGGAAACCAGGAGATTGGTGGTTCAAATCCCGGCCATGGCATTGAATTTTTCATGTTGACTATCTATCAGAAACCTTAGCCTATATACGGCTAATATGAGGAAATGATTAATTTCCATTACTTAACTGAAATACGTGTTCCATTTTTAAAAAACGTAACTTGGTGTTGGCAGTGGTGGCTGGTGGGTTAAATTATCGGTGGTGCACAAATGAAAAATAAAATACAGAGTAGTAGTGACTCGCCTATTTATACAGATTCTCTGCTCTACTCTCCTTAGACCTGGCGAATCTATCGATAACTTTTGCGTTGAAATCGCTGATCTTCATAACAAAATCTATCTCAATTGAAAGCATTGCTAATGCTGACAATCGGTCCTGTGACATTGTGTTCCTAAGGAAAGTTTTTATTCTTTTTAAAGTTGAGAAACAGCATTCTGCTTCAGCGGTAGACATTGGCATAGTTAACAGTACTCGGAGGAGTTTGATATATTCGCTGAATGTAGTACATAAATTATTTTCCTTATTGAAGTCCATCAAGCACAAAGCGCCGGACATTCCACGAAATTCCTCTCGACTGTAAATTACAGTTAGTTATCTACGAATTTTTGTTACAATGATAAAAGGATAGAACCTTATTGTTTCTCTAAGAGAATCCTCTGGAAATGTCTTAGAAATTTTCTTGATGAAACAAAGATGAGGCTACCAGATGCCCCGTGAAGCTAAATCTGTCCCTTGCTTCTCTAAGAATGTCACATACTTCAAGAGCTTCTCTTCTTTTCGCATCATGATCTTCTATTCTTCTCCTCTTAATTGCAGTTTCTTCGTGTTCCTCGATATCCACGCTATTTCTTACCTTTTGCACTTCCCCTTTAAATGCGGTTAGCTGGGCGATGGCAAACGTTGCATTGCAGTCTCGTTTCTGCAGCTGATTGTACAAAATGTCCACACGTGGCATGATCTTGTAGAAAAAAGACAGCCAGAATACAAAATTATAATCTTTCAAAGTGGCCATAAACCCAGAAGCCTGAACAAGTGTGGTGTTGTTGTTTAACAGAGCTCTCTTCTGAATAACCTCCATGCATTTAATTAAATTCTCCCTGTGTTCGAAAAGCAGAGCACACAGAAGCTAAGCCTGAAGGTCACGCTATAGCCGTTGCTAAGAGTAGGAGGAGCTAGATTTATAAACCTCCATTTAAGCAATGTATAAGAAGCCCCTCCCATCTCTTCACCTTCCCGCAACCCCCTCAGAGAGCCAACATTTGGGCGAAAGCTTAGGTTAACTCTTCACTGCAAACCTGCGGCTCCTACAGCTAATCACCGTTTATTTCGACTTCTGCGGTCATGGGCAGCTACAGACGATAAGCGTGATTGAAACATGTTTGTATATAAAACAATGCAAACAAGTACAGCTTTAATGTGCAAAATGCACCTGTTGTATATTCAGAATCAGTGGGTGTAGCGCAAGCCTGCAACCTTATGGAGGAACCGCCCCTGGGTTTTGGAAGTGTTAGTTGTTTACCTTTATGGATTGTACATACCTTCTCATTGTGTGAGCTCCCGAATATTCCTGGCCAATTGGGATTTTCATATTTTGTTTCATTTTGGAGGTATTTTATGTTGCAGAGTTAGATGGCACACCCTGTATGTTATTTAGCTATTACTGCCAAGATTTATCTCGAATAACGTCATGTATATAGAAAAATAGACGTTCCTAAGTATAGTCAGTGTATACTAGTGAAAGAGACGTTAGAAAAAGATGCGTTCTTTATTCCTTGTTCTTTTGTTTCGGGTAGTTGTTAGTTTTGAGTCTTCTCTCACAAAACCCTGTTGAAAGCTCGAAATGTAGAAGTCCTCTTGAAAATACAGTTACTTCCCCACCCTCCTGGGTTCCACAATGTCCCAAAAAATGAAAATTATACAAGCGAACATTGAAAGCCTAATATGCAGAAGGCGGTGAATGGCTCTTTGCAGGCAGGCAGGATTAAATGGAACACGCTTTAATTTTCTGGCTTTAAGTTTCATCTCTCTGACAAAACCTACACACAGCTGTGTTCAGTATGGATGATTATGAAGCCTTACATAGTTTTGCCATTCAAACCTTGCTTTAGGATCACTCTTTTAAAGGTTTGAATAGAATAACGTGATGAGGCGAGCCTGTGTCTGTATAACAGAGCAATAGTGCATTGGGATATAACTGTGGGAAGTACGTTGAGGTTAGGGTTGTCCACTTGACGTACCACATTGTGTCAAAGATTAAGAATTTTACAGATACATATTACCACACTGTGTAAATAAAACAGACGCTTAAGGCGTCACAAACATCATGCGCCCGTCTCGGTGGCGTGTTTCCCTTACGTTCAAGAGGTCCCCATTTCAAATCTCGGTCAAGGTGAGCTACCTGGATAAGGCTTTATCCGAGGTTTTCCCTTATCGTTAAAGACGAATGTCGGGTAGCACATTTGAGCATCCATCTCATTCACCGACCGATATGACTATGCGTTGGAGGTTTTCCCTTATCTTGAAAGATGAATGTCTAGTAACTCTAAACTCTATGCACCCCCTGTACTCATTTGAACATAATTTAATTAATTGTCCGATATGACTAAACGCTGCAGGTTTTCTCTTATCCTGAAACATAAATATCTGGTAACTCTAAGCTCTGTGTACGACTGAAATGATGTTCAAATGAGTCCAAGATGCATAGAGCTTAGAGTTTTTAGACATTCATGATCATGATGTCATATTTGACGGCGAATGAAATTGTATTCAAATGAGTAGAGGGTGCATAGAGCTTAGAGTTGACCACCATTTATTTTTTAGGATAAGGGATGATCCTTCAACGCTAAGTCATATAGAAATATCCATATAGCTTAGAGTTAGCCAAAACTCATCTATCATGATCATGTAAACTGCCGGAAAAAAATCCTTATCGCCCTGACCGAGATTTAAACTCGCGACCTTTTTAACGTAAGGCAGACACCCTACCACCTATGCTACAGAGGTGGGTAATATAAGCTAAATAAACCTTAATATAGCATCATCAGTAAAGCTAAGCATTGAAAATAAATTTGACAATTGAAGGTCATATATAGATACGTGTTTCTCTGGAAAAAATTCATGAGTTTGGCATTAGGTTTGCTTCTTTGTGCAGACATCATCGTCAAGAGGTAGAAAACCACAATCATGCAAAACGTAATTTCAGCAGCAAGAATATCTAAGCTGACGTTATCGAGGTATTAATAAGTGGTAAAGTGATTAGCAAGTCACGGTAATTGTTATAATTTCCTTGTGCACTTAAGCAATAATCGATCAATAAGCGGCCAAGTTTTATTGAGTTGTATAATCATAGTATTAAGTCAAGAAATGTGGAAAAATTAAGATTAAAACGTATTTTATAAAAGAAAAACTTGGGAAACCCTGGGCTGTTTCCTCTCAATCGATCGATGCCACCAAGACCTCAGTAAGATAACAGGCTGACCTTACTACATCGGTACGCCCCATATACTCTTGTTCCTCTTATTCCTGCTGCACTCCAAATTGAACTCCGGACTCTTCAATTATTTTCCCCAATTCTTCTCAAATCCTTTTTCTAACTTTCTGCTCTAAGAAGTTTCATTGCATCTTCTCTATCTCTCGGCCCTTCTATGTTTCGAAACTTTTGCTGATACTCGGATGTTCTTGAATGCGGATGGCTTCTTCTGCTCGTTGTACGAGGATTGTTCAATAAAGAATTATTATAACCTTTTTTGCTAACATAATTTCTCGCACTAAAATTCAAGCTTATTATATTCTCTTAGCTTAATGTGAAACAAACACGGCGTAGTAGTTTCATTTCTGTTACTCCTGGTTCTCTCCTGTGAGAACCAGGCAAGTTCAGACATGTTCAGTATCGACTACCGCTGCAATGGAGGTAACATGCCAGGAATAATATACGGCTTTCAAATTCTGCTTTGATCTCAACAAATCTTCAGTTGAGGCCTATTCAACGTTACAGGAGGCCTTTGGAGAGAATGTTCTTCACTAAGCATAATTCGAAGGTGGTTTAAAATGATCAACAAATTAACTTGAGATCACTTTCTGAAACACTGAACATTTCATTGGGTGCCACCCACACGTCGGTGACAGAAACATTACACATGAGATGTGTTTGTGCGTGACGGGTTCCAAGACTGTTGATTCCCGAACAAAACGACATTCGCATGCAGGTCTGCATGCGCTAAAGTTGATGTTAGAGAAAGACCTGGAGTTTCTTTCAAACGTAATCACTGCTGATGAAACTTGGCTACATCATTTAAATCCTGAGAGCAAACACCAAAGCTCAGTGTGGAAATCTCCTTCATCACCAACCCCCAAAAAAACAAAAAGTGGTTGCTTCTGCTGGGAAAGTTATGGTCATCTCATTCTTTGATATTCATGGATTGGTTTATCAGCATGTTGTACCTGCACACGCATCAGTAACTGGACAATACTATAGGGATTTCCTGAAAACATTGCAAGTCCGGCGCAAAAGACCATATTTCCATGAAACAGGCTGGATGCTGCACCACGATAATGCGCGGCCACTTATTGGCAATATTGTTGCTGAATATCTTGCAAAATTCAACGTGATGTGCATCCCTTACCCTCCCTATAGTCCGGATTTAGCCCCATGTGACCTTTTTCTACTCCCTAACTTGAAGAAACGCCTTCGTGGGAGGCATTATCTATCATCAGAGGCAGTGGTGAAGGCTGCGGAGGCGATTTTGAAGGATCTGTCAAAAAATGTTTTCCAGCATGTCTTTGAAGACTGGCAGAAACGCTGAGACAAGTGCATCGCATTCAGGGGAGGGGACAAATGAAGGCTCACTTTCCATGCCACGTAATTTTTCAAATAGCAAAGTTCTTTATTTGTACTTTATCTCAGTTACAAAACCACAAAAGGTTGCATTATCTGTGGCGTAGGTGATGGCGTGTTTGCCTCATGTCCCGAGTTCTAATCTCGCTCAGGGGACTTACCTGGATAAGACTTTCTCCGAGGTTTTCCCTTACTCTGAAGTATGAATGTCTGATAAATCTAAGCTCAGAGCGGCAGGAGGAGACAGACTCCGAGGAATGCACATCGCGGACTGAAGTTGGGACGGAATAAGAAGGAAACTACCATAGCTTGCAGGAAGACGTCCCCGGTAACTAAACAACGATCTCCGCAGACTTCACCAGGCAGCTCACGTGCCTCGTGTTCCGCCCCGCTGCCAATAGCGGCAACTCAGTGGGGACCTCGCGGTGCCCTGAAAGGGAAATTCTGGGCAATTGCAACTGAGAAAGACGCACCCAGCACATCCGACACTCATCAGGCAGCAGCCAGCACGCCCTCATCTGTCTACTCTACAGCGACCACCGAAATGCAGAAGACTGCACCACTAGTACCTGAAGAAGCGCAACCATCGGAGCCGCCTAATGCAACTGGTCAGTGGCTTTCCAACGCCGCTACAGCACAGCAGACAGCACAAAAATCTTTGCATTCCTCACCAGCGCCAGCCACCTCCACAGGAGCCTGCACCGTGGTCATCAGCAGGGTACTCCGTGATCTCTCGTGCAGATTTGTCCTCTCCGACGCAAAACATAGATGGCCCTCTGCCTGGAGAGCCAACCGAATAATATCGACAGTGGGTACCACCACGCTAGTGCGCCTGCATCTGGCCGACAGCTCGGAGAAGGATGTTGCCTTGAGGACGGGACTGTCATTAGAACACAGTCTCATAATCGAGGCAAGCAAGTTAGAGCGACACGTCCTCTGACGGCGCTGCTGCAGCTATTGCCACTGCGCCTCCACCTGCACCACTCCTCCTAGATGCCACTAATTTGAAACACCGTGCCTCACCGCCGAATGCAGGGAGCATGATCTACGGCACCGACGCAGATACTACGCCACCTGCAGTGGTCTAGGCCATTTTACAGGTCAGGCGCAGCGCCCACGCTACCCCAGAATGCAGCACACCAACGACCAGAGAAGATGTTCCACGCTCACCACCTACCGTAGCCGTACCTGCCTCCTTTCCCGGAGAAGGCCTGAGGGAAGCCCTGCAGGATCTTCGGTACAGACCATTGGAGCCCGTCTTACCTCACTTGAGAAGGCCATCGCAGCCTCACAGTCTTCCAGAGAGGACATCCATTACCTCCACTCCGAGGTGCTCAACATTGCTCCACGTCTAGACCAACTAAGAAACAATCACCACAAGCTTCGCAGGACGCCACTCAAATCAGAACGACCAACTCGCGAAGTTAACAACTATCATCCAACGCTCTGCCGACACCACAACTGACCTCCAGAACCGACTAGACTCTCTCCAACAACAGCTTCAGCAACTCAACACCAGTGACCAATCATCCTCTGTGAAGCGCGAGCTTTCACGCTTGAAGAAGAGCCATTCACACACAGGCCCCAAACTTGACCATCCCTTAGACCTCAACCAACAGCTCAGCAGCATGGTTGAGCAGCAAACACAAGCACAGGCGGACAACTTTAATGTCTCTCTTCGCGGACGCATACGGAAACTACATGGACACAACAGCTCCCAGCAATAAAGATTACCCTCAGACCACAAACGAATGCACGTCCAATCCCCTTCCTGTCATGCTCAGGACCTCGGTCATGGTCATGGTCAAGGAAACCTACCCTTACGCGCTCCCGCACACTATGTGGCAGCATATGTTGACTTTACTACCAGAGGTGCTAATGCGGAACTCCGTAATCGGCAGAAGTACAACTGCCATCCCAAACTCCATCCTTAAATCTCTCCTTCTAACTTTATTTTGTTGCTGAAGTAATGTATAAAAAATATAAGCTTAACCTGTGCCTTCCAGCGTTGCACTGTTTCTCTAATGCACCTGAAAAACAACGAAGAAAATATGAATTTAATGGAAATGGATCGAGACGTTTGGACCACCCTGTATTATGCTGTTGGGTGTTTAATCACATCCTATTGGTACCCTAAGTTGTCATGATAATTGACATATGAATTATAAATTTAGCTTACACAACAAATACGTGTTAACAATCAAGTATTGCAAAACAACTTTTTATAGTACAAGATAAATCAGCTATAAACACTTTTTCACAGCACACGAAAAACAAGTGACTGACACTGCTGGCTATGCACAACCCGCTGTTTCTGTTTTAAATATCAAACACTTTAAATTCACATGAAAAACTTTAGACAACCAGCTGCCAGTCACTTGTCATTTTTATAAACCATTTCACTGGATGTTAAATATTTCCCAGAGTGGCTATCATTCTGATCATAGATTTAACAGCGATCGCTGACAGTCCAGGCCAAAAAATTAATGTTCAACATTTGGAGCAGGTTAAAGAACACTTTCCCCACACAAATTTGCTATACTTTAAAGAGAAATGCCTCTACTTTGGTTTAATCTAGGCCAACAAAAATGTAACCAAACTTTAACATTAGCAAATAAAATTAATCTAAAATCCAAGAAAATACAAAACAGAAAACTAGAAGTGTAGTATAGTGTGATCCATATAAACCTGAACCATTTCAATAGGCAAAAACTTTTCAACCAATAAAAGGATACAAGTGCAATTTTGGGAGAATATAATACACAATTCAGAGATTACAATTACACTCTTTAAATCTCAGAGAAAATGTTGGAAGTGTCCTCCACAAGCATCTATACATATTTGCCCCCGCTCACCACATTCTCTTAAGTTTTACGGAGATGATGTCGAATTGAGAGAAGGTTATTTCCAGCAAGATGGAGCAACGTTCCATACATCTAATGACACCATGGAACTTGTAACCAATTTCTTTGATAATCGAGTAATCTCAAAAGGTCTGTGGTCACCCCCAGATCTCCTGACCTAACCTCAACGGGATTTTTATTGTGGGTATCTAAAAATAGAGTGTACAAGAATAAGCCACGGATAATTGATGTTCTCAAGGAATCCATTCGAACCGAAATAAGTAGCATTGGCAAGGATACTCTCCGTAAAACTTCAGAGAATATGGTGAGATGAGTGCAAACATGTATAGATTCTGGTGGAGGACACTTCCAACATGTCCTCTGAGATGTAACTAGTGTGATGTAATCGCCCAATTATGTATTATATTCTCCCAAAGTTGCACGTCTGTCCTATTATTATTTTAAAAGTTATGACCTGTTGAAGTAGTTCAGGTTTTATGTGAATCGCACTGTATTTCAGTAAAGGACACTTTCTCTAAACAAAATCTTACGTAAATCTTCGTGCTAATCAAGATAGAAATTTGGAGAAATTCTTTTATTCTTAATTTTTTATAGTTTTAATATGAGAATACAGCGGGCTTAATAGTCAACAGTTTTAAAAACGAGTCGCTATGCAATTGATTTGAAACTTTGTGCTCTTTCCATGGCCAAGAGAGGAACAAAATTGGGAAACTTTTTGACAAAGTGTGTGTTTTAACAAGAAATGCATATTTTATGTAGTAATACTCTGTCTACCTCTTATAGTTTAGCACTTATACAAAATTCATTCATAATAAAGAGGACTTCAGAGGGTTTCCTAGAAAATTCGTGATATACTTTTAATTTGTCATGAAAATACTTTAAACATATGCTGCTGTAATATAAGTGTTTATGGTTTTATATTTCTGCTGACCGGGTAAATCTTTCTGGAACTGGAAGCCTCTCGAATTAAGGTTGCGAAAGCTGTTTTGCGTAGTAATAGTATGACTCGATTCCTGACGTCAGCTGTCTTTAAGCACGTGTTTATTTCTCACGGCAGCCTTGCGCGATCTCGGATTTTATAATATAGTGTAGCTAATTGTACAGGTAGATCGTAAAGTGGATGGTTAAGAGTTTCTTTGATCGTTGTTCTGCAGCATTACTAATTTATATTGTCTTTGCATCTTTAATGCTAGAGTTTTTACTTATAATTTAACGTTTAAATGTGTATGTATCATTGTATTAGTTATTTTCAAACTTGTAGTTATTTTCTAAAAAGTTAAGAGTGAATCACTGACTGACTGACTGACTGACTGACTGACTGACTGACTGACTGACTGACTGACTGACTGACTGACTGACTGACTGACTGACTGACTGACTGACTGACTGACTGACTGACTGACTGACTGACTGACTGACTGACTGACTCTCTGACTCTGACTCTGTGACTCTGTGACTCTGTGACTCTGTGACTCTGACCCTCTAACTCTTACTCTCTTACTCACTTATTTACTTATTCACTTATTTATTTATTTGTGTAGTATACTAGGTTACTAGAATATGACATTCAAATTTTATTTATTTATCCAGCTGCTGCATTCTATTACCAACCAGTTTTTATGTACTTCAGTACCCACATTCTTCAAAATTTGGCCATAATTAAAGGAATTAAATTAACTTACGTCGTATGTCAAAGGTTGGTTTAATAAATACTGTTTTCCGAGTGCCTTCTGCATTGAGACCAAAGCAAAACCCCTCACCAATAAATTTCTGAAACGAAATTAGCAGTAATTTTTATATTTAAGAACACGAATTCAATATAATGTCATGGTAACAAGATTTTATTGAAGCTAATTAGGAATGTATTTGTAGTGAAGAAAAGATATTCCAATGCCTCGTTTACTGGGAGAGCTCCTTTAATTTATTTGCATTTCAAGGTTTTGGCGAGGCTTTTGTGACGGTTGACTGATTTCTTGCTTCTCTCGGTTCCTAAGACGGATATACCAGGAAAGAGCAAAAGAATGAGGTTAGGTTTTCTTTTATTTTGTTTGAAACGGAGAGGAAATAAGAAAACCAGGAAAATATATCAATAGTTTAAAGCAGAAAACTGCAGATTGTCCTTACAGAAGGAGAATTGCGTTTTTTATAACCTGTTTAATGAAAGAGGATTCGTTTTCCATTGAGTGTAGACGTGAAAAGAAAGTTAACCGTCTCGAGAAGTCAGCAGATCTTAGATACAAAACCTATATTCATTTAGGAACAGCAAAGAGGTAACTTTTCTCATCAGTGTTCTAAGATGTATCTCTCAGTTTTGTAATTAAGTTTGTACTTGTATTTTACGGTGAGAGATTTGCTGTAGTATAAGCGATGTTCAACTTTCTGTCGGTAGGACAAAACCTTGAAATACTGCACTCTTTGCATTACCTGTAACGAAATAAATGTTTATATTCAAGATCTACTGGGGAAGCAAGCCAGGTGAAATCGACGTTTCGAAAGCGTACATCTCTACCATCATCAGAATATGAAAGAATAAGAAATGTTATAAACAGCAATTTTTTCCTAGATTAGATTAGATTTCACTTTACGTATTCCAAAATTTTACAATTTACAACATTAGGCTAAATTTATTTGTGTTTACTTGTTGCTGCCTTGGATTACATGACACCCTGGTCTTCTACTCTGCCAGGTAGCTCTAAACCTCCATGCCTCCTTGTTACTTAATTAGACCCATTCCTACCCCTCATATTCCTTTCTTATATTCTTTACATTTCTTGCCCATTTTTCTTTTACTTTGTGCAAAAACTCACCAATACTTCTTACCTTCTTTTCCTCCCTTCCCATTAATATTTTTATAGCTACTATCCTCTTCTCTACTTTCTCCCATTTTTCCTCCCAAACCCTTTTTCTCTCCACATTACAACTACCATTAAGGTAGTTGTCTCATGTGTTTATGAGAACTCCTAACTGGTTTACCGGAAAAATCACGAGTCAGTTGGAGAATTTAATGTCATGTCGGCACGTTGGCCATGGTAGCTCAATGGTTAGAGCGGCTGGACGGAAACCAGAAGACCCTTAGTTCAAATACAGGCTTTAGCATTGAATTTTTCAGTCTGACTCTACCTTTCCAATACAACCTCCTCGCTTTCTCTTACATAGTGTCCTATGCTTTCTTGTCCCCTACACAATTCACAAATTCCCTTTTCCCTATCTCTTATCCCTCTTAGAAATATTATTCCTGTTCTCATCCAAGCTAGCCCTTCTCTCTCTTGCCTATTGCAGTAATCTACATATGCATCTCGTCCCCAATTTCTTTTTATTTGCTTGTAAAATTGTAATGATTTCATATTTTCTTGACTTACCCATATTTCCTGTCTTTCTATACCTTCTATTCTGCATTTTACTAATTCACACACACACACACACACACACACACACACACACACACACACACACACACACACACACACACACACACACCACTTGCATTCCTTTCCTCTAATCCCCCTATATCTCCCAATTCCTATTTTTTCCATAATGGCTCCCATCTCCGCCCACCAACTATTTGAGTTCACTAATCTTTCTTTCTGACGCAAGATAACACAAAATATGAACAACTAGAAAACACTAAATACTCGCATTGCTAAAAATTAAATTGGGTCAAAGAAATGTAACTATTTAACTTGATTATCAAGCTGTATTGATCTGTGTTTCTTACGTTGGCGGATTTCCATTATAAGGCCAGTTTCCAAGAGGAACTGAACTGAAATCCAGCATCCGATTAAGCGTGCTCCTCTCGGAGGAAATGGCCAAAGCCTCCTTAACTCTCCGCTCCCAATAACTGTTGCATATTGCCAAGATGGTGATCTCCCGAAAGTGACTCTATGATCCTTAACAAAGCATTGCTCTGCCAATCCAGACTTCTCAGGTTGCATTAAACGAATGCTCCGTTCATGTTCATTTATTCTGGTAGCGATGGTCCCTCCCGTTTGTCCTATGGAGAAACTTGGAGTGGTTACACAAATAATTACAATTTCAATTCTTTTCATTTACCTTATGTTTACCACGTAAATATGAAAAATACAAAGTTAACGTTTTACGTTAAAACAGATGGATACTTCTTTTGATAACCAATCACAGAAAACTTTAATCTTCGTTAAGTTAAAGTCATATGAAGGTATTCATATATGGACGATGAATGAAATGATCCTCAAATGAGTGTGTACGTAGGGCTTAGAGTTAACAGACATTCGTGTTTTAGGATAAGGGAAAACCTCCAACGTTAAGTAATATCGGACGATGCATAAAATGATGTTCAAATGAGTACAGGGTCCATAGAGCTTACAGTTAACAGACATTCATCTTTCAGGTTAAGGGAAAACCTCCAACGTTAAGTCATATCGGACGTTGAATGAAATGTTGTTCAAATAAATACAGGGCTCATAGAGCTTAGAGTTACCAGACATTCATCTTTCAGGATAAGGGAAACCTCAATGTTAAGTCATAACGGACGATTCATGAAATGATGTTCAAATGAATACAGGGCTCATAGAGCTTACAGTTAACAGACATTGGTGTTTCAGGATAAGAGAAAACCTCCAAAGTTACGTCATATCGGACGATGAATAAAATGATGTTCAAATGAGTACAGGGTCCATAGAGTTTACAGTTACCAGACATTCGTGTTTCAGAATAAAGGAAACCCTCCAACGTTAAGTCGCATCATATGATGAATGAAATAATGTACAAATGAGACCACGGTTCATAGAGACATTCATCTTTCAGGATAAGGGAAAACCTCCAACGTTAAGTCATATCGGACGATGAATGAAAAGATGTTCAAATGAGTACAGGGTACATAGAGCTTACAGTGACATTGGTGTTTCAGGATAAGAGAAAACCTCCAAAGTTACGTCATATTGGACGATGAATGAAATGATGTTCAAATGAATACAGGGCTCATAGAGCTTACAGTGACATTGGTGTTTCAGTATAAGGAAAAACCCCCAAATTTACGTCATATTGGACGATGAATGAAATGATGTTCAAATGAATACAGGGCTCATAGAGCTTACAGTGACATTGGTGTTTCAGGATAAGAGAAAACCTCAAAAGTTATGTCATATTGGACGATGAATGAAATGATGTTCAAATGAATACAGGGCTCATAGAGCTTACAGTGACATTGGTGCTTCAGGATAAGGAAAAACCTCCAAAGTTACGTTATATTGGACGTTGAATGAAATGATATTCAAATGAATACAGGGCTCATAGAGCTTACAGTGACATTGGTGTTTCAGGATAAGAGAAAACCTCCAAAGTTACGTCATATTGGACGATGAATGAAATGATGTTCAAATGAATACAGGGCTCATAGAGCTTACAGTGACATTGGTGTTTCAGGATAAGAGAAAACCTCCAAAGTTACGTCATATTGGACGATGCATGAAATGATGTTCCAATGAGGACAGGGTACATAGAGCTTAGAGTTACCAGACATTCATCTTTCAGGATAAGGGAAAACCTCCAACGTTAAGTCATATCGGACGTTGAATGAAATGATGTTCAAATGAATACAGGGTTCATAGAGCTTAGAGTTACCAGACATTTATTTTCAGGATAAGGGAAACCTCCAACGTTAAGTCATATCGGACGATGCATGAAATGATGTTCAAACGAGTACAGCATACATAGAGCTTAGAGTTAACGGACATTCATCTTTCAGGATAAGGGAAAATCTCCAACGTTAAGTCATATCGGACGAAGAATGAAATGTTTCAAATGAATACAGGGTTCATGGAGCTCAGAGTTAACAGACATTGGTGTTTCAGGATAAGAGGAAACCTCCAAAGTTAAGTCATATCGGACGATGAATGAAATGATGTTCAAATGAATACAGGGCTCATAGAGCTTGAATCAGACATTCGTCTTCCAGGATAAGGGAAATCCGTGAAAGAAAGTTATGCAGTACATAAATTCGCACTCGGGAATTCTTGAATTTGACGCAGACGCGCTACCATTTAAGGTAGCAAGAAGAGCTTCTTCCACTTTGCTACCTTCATTTGTTTACCCCATCACAGCCTAATAATGAACTATTCCTTCTGGCTCCTTGGATACAACACATCTTTGTTCATTTTCTCTAAAACATTTGTAAAACAATGCTACTAATTGCATCTAAGGTAGTCCTTCCCTCTCAAGTGTAATACAATTCACGCACTTTTCTCTCTCTCCGAACTTCTTTAATTATTCTGTATAATTTTAAAGAACCTTTATTCTTTTGTTTCTCTGTATCTTCAGAGCTTTCAAACTGCTACTCTCATCCGGTGCTAAACACATTCAATGAAGGTCGCATTTACCTGCTCACTCTGATTACACAGTTTATTGGAGCAGAATTCATTTCCCTTATGAAATCTTGGAGCTCGCGCTTATTCGTACCTTGTTACGCAAAATTTAATTACAGGAACAATGTCGGAAAATTGATTGAGCCCCTGGAGCTTCTAAATATCACAACTGCCTCACAAGAACACAAGCTCGGTTCATACGTTATAGTACTTTATGGCATCAGAATATTCAGAGTAATTTAAAGAATCATGCTTCACCTAAAATATACATTCAAATACACAAAATATAAACCAACTAGTGCTGTAGATTGATCAAAATGTTTAATCGATTAATCATGTTACTTTAATCGATTAGACTATGGATTAATCGAGATACCTGTTCGAAAATTAGGTGTAAGGACTATATAAAATACTTAGTGCTCTGTATATTTAATTATTTATGAAACTTTTAAATATTTCGATACAAAATGTGTGTTTGCACATGCTTTATATATGTATTGAATTAGATCTGCAATAGTTTTGTAAGTAATCATTTAGTAACGTATTATATCAATATCTACTAAGATTTGTGAGAGTGACATGCAAATAATAGTGTGACTTTGTGGGTTCGCGAAATTAAAAATCCAGTTGCATAAACTCAAAATGTTCTTTATTTCCGCAGACTTACAGTTGAACATTTGCCAATTACGCAGAATTACGTAATGCACACAATTACGATTCACCAGTTCGTCCGTTACAGTTCCACTACACGCTCACAGTTACGTACACTCTTCCGATGCACGTACACAGTCTTCTCGTCCGTTCACTAGCACGGCACTCCTACGCTGCTCGTCAAGCACTGACAACTCACTCACTGCAGCTCCCTTTATAGGGATATCACAGTTTCTCGAAGTCTCTCGTTTCAGTGAATCACCGCGAAGGTTCCAGACGGCAGGGGAAGGGGAAAGAGGCGACTAGCGACCAGTGACACTTCCCTAATCATCCCCTCAGTTAGTGACTGAGATAAATGGGTGGGCGTAGCCCAAGTGCCTCTGGTCCCTCTCTCAGCTGCCGTTGGCCCTGCTTTTCGATAGTTGGGTGACAATAGTTTCCATGAAAACTCACTAGTCACTTTAAAAATTCTTTTTTTTTTCTGTCAGACACTTTAGCATTTTTTTTTAATTTTAAGTCCTCCAACGTTAAGTCATATCGGACGATGAATGAAATGGGTGAAATGATGCTCAAATGTGTTCAGGGTCCATGGAGTTTAGAGCTACCCGACATTCGTCTGTAAGGATAAGGGAAAATCCCTGAAAGAAAACCTTATCCAGGTAACTCACCCTGACCGAGATTCGAACTCGGGACCCCTTGAACGTGAACAGACACTCTACCACCACGCTACCGTGTCGGGCGTTTAGCAGATTAATTTATCTTAAAGCCAAAATGTACACCCAGTCTCCCTTGCAAATTAACATATGCCATTTTTTCTTTCTTTTTAATTTACGTCCACCCCAACGTTAAGTTATATCAGAGGGCGGATGAAATGGGTGAAATGATGCTCAAATAAGTCCAGGGTCCATGCAGCTTAGAGTTACCCGACATTCGTCTTTGAAGGATAAGGGAAAAACCCCGAAAGAAACCTTATCCAGGTAACTCACCGAGATTCGAACTCGGGACCTCTTGAACGTGAGGCAGACATGCTACCATCTACGCTACCGAGGCGGGCTTTCATATGCCATAATTTTAATTCCACTCAGAACAAAGCCTTTTAACTTATTTTAACTTTTTTAACACGAAACTTTCACTCACTGTCAGGAATTCATAAACGTTACTGGCTTACTCCAGTGTACAGCAGAGTTACACCACCACCAGCCCTGAGAACTGGGGTTAGCTATTGTTTCCATAGCTGCGTAATCGAAGAGTTCGGTTCAAGGTTGTACAGCTCAGTTTATGCTAGCAAGCGATAAATAATTAATTGTATACGCTATGTTGTCTCAAACAGGCTGTAAAGAAATAAACCTCTCTCACTCCGCGTGCAACTACCTTCCCCCTCATCCTAAATGGCTAATGCTTTCGCGC
The DNA here is from genome assembly GCA_030765055.1 of Mantis religiosa. Lineage (NCBI taxonomy): Eukaryota > Metazoa > Arthropoda > Insecta > Mantodea > Mantidae > Mantis > Mantis religiosa. The sequence goes on from CM060960.1 coordinate 49,146,902, forward strand.
CATAGGCCATTGGCGGTGCCTTCCCGTCACATTGAAACCTGCAGTAAACGTCATAATAATTGCCGGGAAGATAGATAAAATCGTACAAATAAGAATATGAAGGCATGCAAAAATAATGACGTTTATAATGAAAGGCCTTCGGCCTTTTCCACTGAGATTTATTAAACCAGCACACATACCTTGCAAAAATGCTTCTCTTTCAGTCTTAAAAGTCGTGTCACGCCATACTTGTCGTGTGTCCTTCATTCACCCAAGTCTCGTCAAGGTAGTATATTTTGCTACTGTATGTTTATCTGATTGTCCTTAAATAACGTCTTCGCCACACAGCAACATCGCCCCTGGAGTGGTAAGCTTTCCTGTTGTCTCAATTTCATGTCACGATGTTCCTAAGCTTCTAACACACCTGTAAGTTCAGAGCACAGCTGTTCGACTTCTCTCACTCACTAAGACGGATTCTTCTCTGTGAGTGCATTAAACACATGCACCACAATTCTTTTTTCGCCGCTTTTTTCGCCTTGCGATGCTTCAGCGAAGAACTGGCGGTAGACTCTGCCATTATACATATAAGTACACGCGCAATAAACGATCAATAAAATAATTTAGCTCTCGCACTCGGCACAACACACCGTCGAATGGCGATATATGACTAATCCAGTTCAAAACAAGGTCAGTGATAAAAGTCATAGAAACAAATATGTCATCACTACCGCTAAATCACGTGCTATCGTGCCACGTGCTTGAGAACAAAGGAACCTCCTCTTTACTTCGTTTACTGCATTTCAGATAAATCAACTCTGTTGAGTAATATATTTAATTCAAACGGTTACGAATATATAAATTTTACAATTCTCTTCCAACATATAAAGATATACCACCATGTTAAATAACGAACTAATTTTTATCGCACAACAGTCTATACTGCAATAGCAGCCAATGAGAGGTGATAAGGTTACGTGACCGTTAGGAGATACGGGGCAAGATTGAGTGAAACAAGGATTAGAATATTTCACAACAGAAGTGTTATTTAGACTCTCTCGGAGTTCAGAGTGATTTCTTTTGGCCATCAGGAGTTATACTATCTCAAAGTTCAAAGAACATTACGTGTCTAGTGAAAGCTTGATGCCTTGGAAATGCTGTTTACGTTGGAAGCAATACATCAAAACAAAGTGGGCCAAATTTGGCTAAAAGAGTTTTGATTAATAGTTATTGTTATTGATTAATTTTAATCGACTTGATTATTCAATTAAAATTTTTAATCTTTAATCGATTAATAGTTTCGATTAATCGATTAAATCACGCAGCACTATTATAAATCAAAGACTTATGTTACTAAGGGAAGATGGATACGTTCCGTGCCAGAAATGCCTTTTCTTCTATGTTACTGGAGATAATGCAAAGAGCTCCTAAAATTACTATATCGACAATTGACCGAAAAACGTTCAAACCTGTTGACTTCGGAGGCCTTGGACCAATGATCATTGTTCTGGAAGTAATTCCATCCGTGTAACTCCCTCGGACAGAAGGGATCAGAATATTTTCTGAGATTTTGATGTAGGATTCGCCGTTGGGTCTGCAATAGAAGTGCCCTCAAAACTGCTTAAACTCTATATCAACAATGCCTCTGTAACGTAGGTACATGGTCATGTCTGCCTCACGTTCACGAGTTACCGAGTTCGATTCTGGTCAGGATGAGTTAGTGTATAAGTTTTTCTTCCTTGATTTTCTGTTATTCTGAAAGATTAAGGACTATTAACTCTAAGCTGTATATATTCTGTAGTCATTTGAGCATCACTACATTCATCGTCTGAATGACTTAACGTTGGAGACTTTTCCCTTATCCTGAATGATGAATGCCTGGTAACTACAAGCTTTATGGACACTGTACTCATTCGAGCATCACTTCATTGATCGTCTTGATACGGTCCCTTTTAAGCATAATATTAGCATAATAACCGCGAAAGTCATATCTTTTCTTCTTCTTCTTCCTCCACGGGCTAGGCTTAAGCCTGTTCCGGTCTCATTTCCTGCAGCCATCTCTTTAGGGGGCGTCCTATTGATCTTCCTCCTCCTGGATTATAATTGAAGGCTTGTTTTGGTATTCTTTCTCTTGGCATGTGATTAAGGTGTTCGACCCATTTGTTTCTATATCTTTGGATTACTTCTAATTATGGTTGTACTTCTAATTCTTTTCTAATAATTTCATTCCTAATATGATCTTCTCTTGTACATCCTTTGATTGATCGTAAGGATCTCATTTCAGCAGCTTGTATTTACTCTTCTCCTTTTCCCTAATGATCCATGCCTCACTTCCATAGTTTAGTATTGGGATTGCCATCACTTTGTAGAATCTTATTTGAGTTTCTTTCTTTGCTTTATTCCTGAGGGTTCCCTTAATTGTTCCGCAAACTGCTTGGAATTTTTGTAATTTATTCCTTATATCTTGATGTTCCGATTCATAGTTTTGTAGTCTATCTTCCTTGTCAAAGATTAAAACTATATCATCTGCAAATAGAAGAGAGTTTATTGCTCTTCCTTGTCCTAACCTAATCCTATATATATATATATATATATATATATATATATATATATATATATATATATATATATATATATATATATATATTAAAAAGAATTTGAGATAGACTACATCCTTGTTTCAATCCTTTGTTTATTTCAAATTCATTTGTTAGTTCTCCTTCCATTTCCATTACCAATTCCGTATTTCTGTATAAGCTCTGAATAATTTTAACTAAGTGTAGTGGGTATCCCTTTTTACATATTATATCCCATAACAATAACCGATTAACTTTGTCGAACGCTTTTTCTAGATCTCTAAATGCTAGATGGGTTTCAAGATCAAATTCTCTTCGTTTTTCTAATGTATGTTTTCTTGTAAAGACATTATCTATGCATGCTCTGCCTGTTCTAAATGCGAAAGTCATATTAAATGCATAATTAAGGGCGGATAGCTAGAACACTATGAATTAAGCTAAATTATATCAAATATAGAGGGTAATGATTAAATATACAAGTGCAGAAACTAAACAGGCAATCCCAATACATATATTTTATTGCAACACGTGAACCCAACGTGTAAAGAGTGCCGGGAAAATGTACACTTACCCTCACAGTAATTTTCCTTGTGTTGAGCCGACTAAGGAGCATTGTTCACACAAGGCTAGACCTAAGCGACAACTTGCCGCCCGCTGATGCATTTGTCCGCACTTGATATGTGATGTAGAGAATAGGCACCGAGATTCAAGCTACGCTTTTACAAACGTGCTTCTGCATTAATTAACTAGACCGTGGGTAAGAGAAAGTTGCAGGGAATATATGCCTCAGAAACTCGAAATTGTGATGAAATTTAAGAGTAGGGATGAAACACAACCTAGAAGGAACGAGTAACAGGTCACATGACTTCTAAAGTGTCCAAAATTCGGCTAAAGGAAGGGGAAATTTGTGCAATGGCGACGTCTGATATTTGCTAGGAAAAACACTCTGTATTGGCGAGTGAAAGACGCAACACGTATCAGAAGTTCATCAAAGTCTGTGTTCATGTGGTCATCGAACATTCTGTGTTAGCGAGTGAGAGATACAGCACACATTACATCATCGTTAAGATTTTACCAAACTCTGTTTTTGTATAATCCTCCGGAAATACTCAAGTGCGTGAACTAATGCTCTCGCGACGTTCCCGAAACTACAACGCGTACACGCATTCATACATCACTCGGCGCGTCCTAGATATTTAAGAGTTCACTCGCGACTGTGATTCAAACTAGCCGACATGTCACGCGCACAGCAACGGGCAAATCCTAAACCTCCCGCCTAATGTGCGAGTAACACCAACACAACAGTGACGAGTGGAGAGGGCAACTTGTATAAATAAACTTGCCATTCAAGGAGCATGGTATCTTCTGTGTGATAATACACCTACACTGTCAGAACGCACCCACTCCCTGGAACCTAAAGAGAGCTTCCATGCAGACATACCCTGAGAAAACCCCAACCTGTTGTAAACCTCCCATCCGTAGCCCTCACCCGTTACATATTCTATCATATGAGGTGTAGAGTGTCGGAGGGGCTCAACGAGGTACTTAACGGGCAAAAACCCCCTCAGTCTAAATGACTTTAATGTTGGAGGCTTTTCCCTTATCCTGAAAGATGAATGTCTGTTAACTCTAAGCTCTATGGACACTGAGCTCATTTGAGCACCATTTCATTCAACGGCAAATATACAACGTTGGAGGTTTTCCCTTATCCTGAAAGATGAATGTCTGGTAACTCTAAGCTCAATGAACCCTGGACTCATTTGAACATCATTTCATTCAACGCCCGATATGAACACATTGGAGGTTCTCCCTTATCCTGAAAGATAAATGTCTGGTAACTGTAAGCTCTATGTACCCTGGAATCATTTTGTACATCATTTCAATCATCGTCCGTTATGACTTAACGTTGTGGGTTTTCCCCTTATCCTGAAAGATGAATGTCTGGTAACTCTAAGCTCTATGTACACAGTCTCATTTAAGCATTATTTCATTCATCGTCCGTTATGACTTAACGTTGGAGGTTTTCCCCTTATCCTGAAAGATGAATGTCTGGTAACTCTAAGCTCTATGTACACAGTCTCATTTAAGCATTATTTCAATCATCGTCCGTTATGACTTAACGTTGGAGGTTTTCCCCTTATCCTGAAAGATGAATGTCTGGTAACTCTAAGCTCTATGCACACAGTCTCATTTAAGCATTATTTCATTCATCGTCCGATATGACATAACGTTGTGGGTTTTCCCCTTATCCTGAAAGATGAATGTCTGGTAACTCTAAGCTCTATGTACACAGTCTCATTTAAGCATTATTTCATACATCGTCCGTTATGACTTAACGTTGGAGGTTTTCCCCTTATCCTGAAAGATAAATGTCTGGCAACTCTAAGCTCTATGTACACAGTCTCATTTAAGCATTATTTCATTCATCGTCCGATATGACTTAACGTTGGAGGTTTTCCCCTTATCCTGAAAGATGAATGTCTGGTAACTCTAAGCTCTATGTACACAGTCTCATTTAAGCATTATTTCATTCATCGTCCGTTATGACTTAACGTTGGAGGTTTTCCCCTTATCCTGAAAGATAAATGCCTGGCAACTCTAAGCTCTATGTACACAGTCTCATTTAAGCATTATTTCATTCATCGTCCGATATGACTTAACGTTGGAGGTTTTCCCCTTATCCTGAAAGATGAATGTCTGGTAAATCTAAGCTCTATGTACACAGTCTCATTTAAGCACTATTTCATTCATCGTCCGATATGACTTAACGTTGGAGGTGTTCCCCTTATCCTGAAAGATGAATTTCTGGTAACTCTAAGCTCTATGTACACAGTCTCATTTAAGCATTATTTCATTCATCGTCCGTTATGACTTAACGTTGGAGGTTTTCCCCTTGTCCTGAAAGATAAATGTCTGGCAACTCTAAGCTCTATGTACACAGTCTCATTTAAGCATTATTTCATTCATCGTCCGTTATGACTTAACGTTGTGGGTTTTCCCCTTATCCTGAAAGATGAATGTCTGGTAACTCTAAGCTCTATGTACACAGTCTCATTTAAGCATTATTTCATTCATCGTCCATTTAAGCATTATTTCATTCATCGTCCGTTATGACTTAACGTTGTGGGTTTTCCCCTTATCCTGAAAGATGAATGTCTGGTAACTCTAAGCTCTATGTACACAGTCTCATTTAAGCATCATTTCAATCATCGTCCGTTATGACTTAACGTTGGAGGTGTTCCCCTTATCCTGAAAGATGAATGTCTGGTAACTCTAAGCTCTATGTACACAGTCTCATTTAAGCATCATTTCAATCATCGTCCGTTATGACTTAACGTTGGAGGTCTTCCCCTTATCCTGAAAGATGAATGTCTGGTAACTCTAAGCTCTATGTACACAGTCTCATTTAAGCATCATTTCATTCATCGTCCGTTCTGACTTAACGTTGGAGGTTTTCCCCTTATCCTGAAAGATGAATGTCTGGTAACTCTAAGCTCTATGTACACAGTCTCATTTAAGCATTATTTCAATCATCGTCCGTTATGACTTAACGTTGTGGGTTTTCCTCTTATCCTGAAAGATGAATGTCTGGTAACTCTAAGCTCTATGTACACGGTCTCATTTAAGCATCATTTCAATCATCGTCCGTTATGATTTAACGTTGTGGGTTTTCCCCTTATCCTGAAAGATGAATGTCTGGTAACTCTAAGCTCTATGTACACAGTCTCATTTAAGCATTATTTCAATCATCGTCCGATATGACTTAACGTTGTGGGTTTTCCCCTTATCCTGAAAGATGAATGTCTGGTAACTCTAAGCTCTATGTACACAGTCTCATTTAAGCATTATTTCAATCATCGTCCGTTATGACTTAACGTTGTGGGTTTTCCCCTTATCCTGAAAGATGAATGTCTGGTAACTCTAAGCTCTATGTACACAGTCTCATTTAAGCATTATTTCAATCATCGTCCGATATGACTTAACGTTGTGGGTTTTCCCCTTATCCTGAAAGATGAATGTCTGGTAACTCTAAGCTCTATGTACACAGTCTCATTTAAGCATTATTTCAATCATCGTCCGATATGACTTAACGTTGTGGGTTTTCCCCTTATCCTGAAAGATGAATGTCTGGTAACTCTAAGCTCTATGTACACAGTCTCATTTAAGCATTATTTCAATCATCGTCCGATATGACTTAACGTTGTGGGTTTTCCCCTTATCCTGAAAGATGAATGTCTGGTAACTCTAAGCTCTATGTACACAGTCTCATTTAAGCATTATTTCATTCATCGTCCGATATGACTTAACGTTGGAAGTTTTCCCTAATCCTGAAAGATGAATGTCTGTTAACTCTATGCTCTATGTACACTGTACTCATTTGAGCATCATTTCATTCATCGTCCGATATGACTTAACGTTGGAGGTTTTCGCTTTACCTGAAATATGAATGTCTGGTAGCTCTAAGCTCTATGTACCCTGGATTCGTTTGAACATCATTTCATTCATCGTCCGATATCACTTAACGTTAGAGGTTTTCCCTTATCCTGAAAGACGAATGTCTGGTAGCTCTAAACTCTATGAACCCTGGACTCATTTGAACATCATTTCATTCATCGTCCGATATGACTTAACGTTGGACGTTTTCCTTATACTTAAGGATGAATATCTTGTAACTCTAAGCTCTATGGACACTGGGCTCATTTGAAAACCATCTCATTCAACGCCCAATATACAACGTTGGAGGTTTTCCCTCATCCTGAAGGATGAATGACTGGTAACTATAAGCTCTATGTACACTGGACTTAAATGAACATCATTTCATTCATCGTCCGATATGACTTAACGTTGGACGTTTTCCTTATACTTAAGGATGAATATCTTGTAACTCTAAGCTCTATGGACACTGGGCTCATTTGAAAACCATCTCATTCAACGCCCGATATACAACGTTGGAGGTTTTCCCTTATCCTGAAAGATGAATGTCTGGTAACTCTAAGCTCTATGTACCCTGTACTCATTTGAGCATCATTTCATTCATCGTCCGATATGACTTAACGTTGGAGGTTTTCGCTTTACCTGAAATATGAATGTCTGGTAGCTCTAAGCTCTATGTACCCTGGATTCGTTTGAACATCATTTCATTCATCGTCCGATATCACTTAACGTTAGAGGTTTTCCCTTATCCTGAAAGATGAATGTCTAGTAACTATAAGCTCTATGTAACCTGGACTCATTTGAACATCATTTCATTCATCCTCCGATATGACTTAACGTTAGAGATTTCTCTTATCCTGAAAGATGAATGTCTGGTAGCTCTAAGCTCTATGAACCCTGGACTCATTTGAACATCATTTCATTCATCGTCCGATATGACTTAACGTTGGACGTTTTCCTTATACTTAAGGATGAATATCTTGTAACTCTAAGCTCTATGGACACTGGGCTCATTTGAAAACCATCTCATTCAACGCCCAATATACAACGTTGGAGGTTTTCCCTCATCCTGAAAGATGAATGACTGGTAACTATAAGCTCTATGTACACTGGACTTAAATGAACATCATTTCATTCATCGTCCGATATGACTTAACGTTGGACGTTTTCCTTATACTTAAGGATGAATATCTTGTAACTCTAAGCTCTATGGACACTGGGCTCATTTGAAAACCATCTCATTCAACGCCCAATATACAACGTTGGAGGTTTTCCCTTATCCTGAAAGATGAATGTCTGGTAACTCTAAGCTCTATGTACCCTGTACTCATTTGAACATCATTTCATTCATCGTCCGATATGACTTAACGTTGAAGGTTTTCTCTTATACTGAAAGATAAATGGTAACTCTATGAACACTGAACTCATTTGAACATGATTTCATTAATCGTCAGATACGACACCGTTGAAGGACCTAAATTAAAAAATTAAGATTGATTAGTAATGGTCATCGACCGTATTTTAAGATACCTTCTCCCTACTGGTCGAATTCAACGTCTACCTTTACTTATATTTGTTATGAAAGACATCTCATCGGTTCAGATAAACACAGGAAATAAATCAGACCATGAACTCTGTGAATTGTTCTTGGATTATCAATATTCATAAGCATTTGCTTACAGTTAAAGGGAGACTGAAATGGAGAAATTGATACAATGTGCTTTCTTGTACAGATTTATGAACTGGAATTTCCTGTTTAATATACCAGCATCCACCTGCTCAAAGATGTGGCATCTTCTTCAGGTTTGTATTGTCTACCTTTTCTCTCTTTTTCATTCAGGGATTAGGATTTTTGTCATCTCGCCTTTGCAATTTCAACAATTATACCCATAATCTTTTCGTAGAAGATCCCATACATATTCTTCCATGAGGATTTCATCTTATTAAAACTGGTTATTTTTCCTTCATTCAATTTTGTGTATTCTCTCCTATTTCATTTCATAATTTATATATGAGCAATTCCGCTTGCATTCTTTCGTTTCTTATTAAATCTTGTTTGTTCTTTCTTTTGCTTTTCTTCGAAAACTAATTTCTGCTGTCTGTATTTTATTTTTGTCTCTCTCTCTTTTAATATCCAGGAGCTGTGGGAATGCCCTGGATTTATAAAATTTCATATTTCATTTTCTTCCTTGTATTATTATTCAGAGTGTCTTCTGTGGTACAGCATATCAACTGAAACATCTTGTTTACTGACTTGTTTAAATCGAAGCTTACGTTACAGGCCAGTTACTTGAAATTCAAGAGTTATTCCAGACTTTAACTTTGAATACATTCTTTTTACGAATATTTGCCTAATAGATCATTATTTTATACTGTCACCCAATTAGGGAAGGGACGGACAGGCGACAGTTGGGAGGGACCCTAGGCACTGGGCCACGCCCACTCATCGGTCTCTGTCACTAACTGAGGGAAATGTCACTGTCCCTCGAAGTTTCTCTCCCCTTCTCCTCTCCTATGGAACGTTCGGGTAATTTGCGGAAAACCAGAGACTTCTAGAATAGCAGGATATTCCTATAAAAGGGACTTCAATTAGGGGTGAGTCAGTCAGTGTTTGACGTGCTAGCGAAGGACGTGTTAATGAACGAGAAGACTGTGCGTGCATCGGAGTTTACGTAATCGCGGGTACAAGGAAATTGTAACGGACGAACTGGTGAATTGTAATTGTGTGCAGCACGTAATTCTGTGTAATTGGCAAGTGTTAAACTGTAAGTCGGTGGAAATAAAGAACATTTTTGAGTGGTGAAATTGGACTTTTCATTTCACGAACCCACAAAGTCACACTGGTGTCAGGAAGCGGGAAGATAACATCACCGAACATTACAACCATGGACGCGGCATTGGAGAAAATTTTGGAGAAGATGATGGAAATGAAGGCGGAACTGACAGAAATGAAGACGGCCAACGGCAACATCACCGAGAAGATGGAAGAAATTAAGAGCGAATTGACCACGGAAATGAGGGCAGCGAACGAGGTCCTCGCCGCCAAATTTAAGGAACAGTTGGCCGGCATGAGGGATGACGTCACGAACCTGGGCAAGCGGATGGGTCAAGTAGACGAGCGCCTTAATGATTTAGAGGAAAAAGCCGACACTAACGCCAAGACCCTGAACGCCGTGGTGGAAGACGTCGAAGACCTTGCTAACCGCGTTAACAACCTGGAGGGAAAGGCCGACGGCAGCGTCAAGTCCCTGAACGCCATGGTGGAGGACGTCGTCGGCAGGAAGCTGAAGGATTTGAAGGCCGACGCGCCGGGACGCGACACAACATCTGCGCGCGTCAAACCTCCCAAGTATGACGGCGCGTCAACGTTTGAGGTCTTCCGCCGCCAGTTCGACACAGTGGCCAGGCACAACAGATGGTCACCAGAGGAGGAGGCCACACAGTTAATAGCCAGCCTCCAGGGACGGGCCGCGGAAGTGCTAAACGCGGTGCAGACGAGGGCGGCGCCCAAGGACATCTGGGAGGCCCTGGAGAATCGCTTCGGAAACCACCGCTTAGCCGCAGCATACCGAAGCCAGCTAAAGGCAAGGTCGCAGCAGCCGGGGGAGACGCTGCAGGAGTTCGCCATAGCCATCGAGCAGCTGGCTAGCAAGGCCTTGGTTGACCTGCCACTGGAGTTCGTATCCCGGGAAGCCGCCTACAATTTTGTCGACGGGGTACGGGACACGGAGATTCGTCAGCGCCTAATGCTCGGCGAATATAAAACCATACACGAGGCGCTGACAGCGGCATTAAGGATGGAGGCGGCCAAAGTAACATCTATTCCGACGTCGGGAACGAGGAGTGTCCGCTACGCCGGAGACAGGAGACCAGCTGAAGGACGCCGGCGAACACCTAGTGGCCTGTGTTGGGGGTGTGGACAGCCCGGACACCTACAGAGAGACTGCCCACGCCAGGAAGAGCAGCCGGGAAACGAGTAAGGGCCGTCGTGGAGAGGGGCACGTCGGCGCCATCACCACCATCCCCTCGAGTGACACTGCGCGCCGTCAGCCGGCGTATGGATGACAGCCTCATCGCGGACGGTTGGATAAGAGGAAAGCCGTGCCGCGTGCTGGTGGACACCGGGGCGGCCGTGACCATCATCAGACCTGACGTGGCGAAGGGTTTGCCGACAAGGAAGCCAAGCCGGCCATACCAGCTTGTCACGGCATCGGGTGACACCTTGCCTGTGGAGAAGGAGGCCCTGCTGGAGCTGAACTTGGGACGGAGTGCCGTTCGTCTGTGGGTGTTCGTCGCGAAGGTGGCTGAGGAGGTGATCCTGGGACTGGATGCCCTCAGGACCCATGAGGCGACGGTCGACGTCGGCAAGAAGGTCCTGCGGCTTAACGGAGAAGAGGTTATACTCCGTCAACCCGAAGAGCGCCTTGGAATGTGCAGGGTCGTCTTGGACGAAGACGTGGTTGTTCCCGCGAGGAGCGAGGTGGTGGTGACGGCGCGACTTGAGGGCCAGAGAACCAGGAACATGATGCTGGACCAGAAGACGCCTGTACACGGACTGTGTGTAGCCAGGGCATTGCTGCCGTGCCGAGAGGAGGTGCCAGTGAGACTGCTAAATCCAACGGACACCGATCACGACGTCCAGGCCGGGACGGAGTTGGGAACGTGCGAGCCCGTAGTGAGCGTAACAGCAATCGACAAGACACAGGAGCCGGCGCCAAAGCAACACCTGGGGCCCCGGCTAGAAGGCTTACTGGAGAGGGCGGCCGACCACCTGACCGCAGAACAGCTGGAGCAGGTTCGACAACTACTGGGGCGATACGAGCGCGTCTTCAGCCAAGGCGATAGTGACTACGGCCGCACGGACAAAGTGCTTCACCGCATCGACACCGGAGACGCCCGGCCTATTCGGCAACCACATAGACGCGTTCCGCTGGCAAAGCAAGGGGCGGTACGAGACATGCTGGAGGACATGAGATCCAGGGGAGTGATTGAAGAGTCCGACAGCCCTTGGTGTTCCCCTGTAGTCTTGGTGACGAAGAAGAACGGCGAGCTGCGCTTCTGCGTAGACTACAGAAAGCTGAACGCTGTCACCCGGAAGGACTGCTTTCCCTTACCCCGGATTGACGACACCCTGGACACGCTAGCTGGTGCACAGTGGTTCTCGACCCTGGACCTGAAGTCGGGCTACTGGCAGGTAGCTCTAGACCCGAGAGACAAAGAGAAGACCGCATTCTCGATGGGCCAAGGTCTTTGGCAGTTCACGGTTATGCCCTTTGGCCTCTGCAACGCACCAGCTACCTTCCAACGCCTCATGGAGTCAGTGATGAGAGGACTGACTTACGATGCCTGCCTGCTATACCTGGACGACATCATCATCGTCGGGAAGACTTTTGAAGATCACCTCGAGAATCTGAGTAAGGTGCTACAGAGACTGCAGGCGACCAACTTGAAGCTGAACGCGAAGAAGTGCCAGCTCTTCCGCAAGAAAGTGAACTACTTAGGCCACATAGTCTCAGCAACCGGAGTGGCCACAGACCCGGAGAATACACAGGCTGTGAGAGATTGGCCTCGCCCAAAGGATAGGAAAGAGTTGCGCAGTTTCCTGGCGCTGTGCAGTTATTACCGCCGCTTCATAAAGGGCTTCTCCAACATCGCAAAACCACTCACCCGCTTGACAGAGGAACACCGGCCTTATGTGTGGGCAGAGGACGCCGAAAACGCTTTCCAGCACCTAAAGGAGACCCTGTGCAGTGCTCCAATTTTGGGTTTCCCACAACCGGGTGGCGCCTTCATTGTGGACACCGACGCTAGCGACCATTGCATTGGAGGTGTCCTATCGCAGATCCAGGACGGCCATGAGCGGGTGATAGCCTACTACAGCAAGACGCTATCCAAGGCAGAGAAGAACTACTGCGTCACCCGACGAGAATTATTGGCGGTAGTAAAGACCTTGGAGCACTTCCACAAGTATCTGTACGGTCAGCTATTCCACCTGAGGACTGACCATTCCGCCCTAACCTGGCTATTGAGCTTTAAGAACCTGGAAGGCCAGACAGCACGTTGGGTCCAGAGGCTGCAGGAGTACGACTTCACCTCGGAACATCGTAGAGGGAAGAGCCACGGTAACGCAGACGCCATGTCCCGAAGACCCTGTCCAGAAGAGTGCGGCCAGTGCACAAGAGTGGAAGAGAAGGAGCGTGCCGCAGCAGTCCGAGTAGTTGTGGCAGTGCCTGCGGACGGTTGGGATAGCGCAGTCCTGAGGAGGGAGCAGCTGGCGGACGCAGACTTGGGGGCCACTCTTGAGGGAAGTGGAGGCAGGGACAAGACCAACCTGGGAGGATATCGCACCAAGGAGCGCCACCTACAAGTCGTACTGGGCCCAATGGGACTCGTTGAAGATCAGAGAGGGCGTGCTGTTCCGGGTATGGGAATCACCCGATGGGAAGACGCAGAGAGAGCAGTTGGTACTTCCCCGGAGTAAGGTCCCGGAAGTCCTGGAGGAAGTACACGCCGGTACTTCGGGAGGACATCTGGGAGCGAACCGAACGATTGACAAACTACGGCAGCGCTACTACTGGCTGAGGCTCCGAGCAGATGCTGAGAGATGGTGCCGTCAGTGCCACGTGTGCGCGGCGAGTCGCGGCCCCCAGACTAGGAGCCGGGGTCGCATGCAGCAGTACAACGTCGGAGCGCCATTCGAACGGCTCGCCGTTGACATTGCTGGACCGTTCCCAGTTTCCGACCGAGGCAACAAGTACCTAATGGTGGTCGTGGACTACTTCACCAAGTGGCCGGAGGTGTATGCCATCCCAAACCAAGAGGCAAAGACAATCACAGACTGCCTCGTGGAGCAAGTGTTCTGTCGATTTGGGGTGCCGTTAGAGCTACACAGTGACCAGGGTACCAACTTTGAGTCCAACCTAATGAAGGAGGCATTACAAAGGCTTGGGGTGAACAAGACTCGCACTACGCCTCTACATCCCCAATCGGACGGCATGGTCGAAAGGTACATCAAGACCTTAGAGGAACACCTGAGGAAAGTCGTGGCCAGCCATCAGCGAGACTGGGACGTCAAGGTGCCACGGTTCTTGCTGGCCTATCGCTCGTCTACACACGACACAACTGGGATGACGCCAGCCAGCTTAATGTTCGGCCGAGAGTTACGCCTCCCTTGTGACCTGGCTTTTGGAAGCCCTCCGGAAGCGAAACAGCCAGCGACCGAGTATGTGCAGAACTTGGTGGACCATCTCCACGACATGCACGAGATGGCTCGCCAGAACATCCAGAAGGCCAGCGACCGCATGAAGACCAGATATGACAGGCAAGCCAACAGCCAAGGGTTCCAGCAAGGTGACCTGGTCTGGTTGTACCGTCCTACCCGGACCAAGGGACGCTGCCCGAAGCTCCAGCAGCCATGGCAAGGACCGTACCGAGTGGTGAAGAGGATTAACGACGTGGTCTACCGCATCCAGAAGGTTCCCCGGGGGAAGATGTTGGTGGTACACCTGGATCGTCTTGCACGCTACGATGGTGCTGTTCGGGACGACCAGCTTTGAGGAGGGAGCAGTGTCACCCAATTAGGGAAGGGACGGACAGGCGACAGTTGGGAGGGACCCTAGGCACTGGGCCACGCCCACTCATCGGTCTCTGTCACTAACTGAGGGAAATGTCACTGTCCCTCGAAGTTTCTCTCCCCTTCTCCTCTCCTATGGAACGTTCGGGTAATTTGCGGAAAACCAGAGACTTCTAGAATAGCAGGATATTCCTATAAAAGGGACTTCAATTAGGGGTGAGTCAGTCAGTGTTTGACGTGCTAGCGAAGGACGTGTTAATGAACGAGAAGACTGTGCGTGCATCGGAGTTTACGTAATCGCGGGTACAAGGAAATTGTAACGGACGAACTGGTGAATTGTAATTGTGTGCAGCACGTAATTCTGTGTAATTGGCAAGTGTTAAACTGTAAGTCGGTGGAAATAAAGAACATTTTTGAGTGGTGAAATTGGACTTTTCATTTCACGAACCCACAAAGTCACAAT
Organism: Mantis religiosa; assembly: GCA_030765055.1. NCBI lineage: Eukaryota > Metazoa > Arthropoda > Insecta > Mantodea > Mantidae > Mantis > Mantis religiosa. The sequence goes on from CM060960.1 coordinate 49,161,924, forward strand.
ACTCTTTCTGGGTATTATATACTTAAAATATATTTACTTGTTTTATATGTACATTTAAATAAAACAATGAAAACGTTTCGGGCTTAAAAATAGTTAATTTGCATGTATTTCCATCTGCTGAATTAAAAAATCACCATAAAATTATAGATTAGCTCTTGTTTTGCAGATAAAGTGACATTTCATTTGTTTAGAGTGAAGATTTTAAATTTGTGGGAATTTGTTTTAGGAGTTGGCACACATGTCAAATAAAACACACAATGAGAGAGAAATTTTAGAAATTAAGTGTTCCAAAAGTTAAGGAAGGCATTTTTGTCAGATCACAAATAAGAGAACTTGTAAAGGATGCTGCATTTGACCAGGTTTTGGAGGGGAAAGTAAAGGAAGCTTGGGAAGCCTTCAAGGGTGTTGTTCATGGCTTTTTAGGCAACAAAAGAGATGACAACTACAAGCATTTGGTGACAGTGCTCCTGCAAAACTACCGTAACCTTGGATAGAACATGTCCCTTAAGATCCATTTTCTCCACTCCCACCTAGAATTTTTCCCTCCTAGTTGTGGAGCTGTTAGTGATGAACATGGGGAGAGATTCCATCAGGACATTTCTGTTATGGAATAAAGATATCAGGGCCGTTGGAATAAAGTAATGCTTGCGGATTACTGTTGGTCTTTGTATAGGGATTCTGCGGAACTCCATCACAAGAGGCAAGCTAAAAGACGACGAAGTCAATAGGCCACCACATGATTCTCTTCAGACACGGCTATCTGCGAAGTATTTTTCCAGAAATTTAGAGCTCGTAGAATGTAATTACCAGTTTAAAAAAACCAAATGTACTTTCATTGTTGTTACCGTGTATGTAATTAAAATGTATCTTTTTCTCTCAATCCGTTAATATGCAATACTTCCACCTTGTGTATATCATAGAAACTAGAGCTAATAGAAAGTTTTCATTGTCATATTTGCTTTTCTCAGCCAAAAATTAATAGGAATTGCCTAATGAAGTGCTCGAATCATTCAAAAATTATTTTTTGTTGCCCAGTGTAATCGGCGACTTTAATATGGTGTAAATAAAATGTTAGTTACTTTAAAATATATAAATATTTATTGTGATATACTATTAAGGTAGCTACAACATAGGAATGAACATAAGGCGGGGCTAGGCGTGGTTGTTCTGTGGCTACTTGACAGTGCGGTGCGTGCGACGTTGTACAGTCAAGCAGACATACTGGCTTGCCTTGCCCAAGCATGTGGCTAATTTCTTTGCGCGCTCTAAAGATACACATTAAAGAATTACTTTGTTTTGCCATGTTACAGAGCTATTTTTTCTGAGGATTACTGTCAAACCCCGTGTTTGTAGCACACCTGGTTTCGGAGATATGGAAAGATAAGTCACCTGACTAGAAGCAAAAGAATTATTAATTGTCAGTGAAGAAAAGCACACACGTGCTATGCTGCAGTTGTATTTTGTCCCCTGCATTCAGTAAAGTGGTGATCTTTTAAGATCGCACACGTGCTTTTCAAAGTTAGTAAATATACCGCTTAGCAAACCTAGTATTGGTGCACCTAGTAGTAACTGCGAAAAATCTCGTTGGAGTTTACATAAGTAGGCTACAAACATTTTTGTTAATGTGCATTCCGTTCTCAAACAGATGTCAGTTAAAGCCATTTTCGAAAGTACAAATTTCGCTCAGAGTCGAGAATTAATGTTACAAGCTTGTCACGTGAGTGTTCATTCTGTGACGAACATTGTTAAAGAAGGCAGTTTACCAAATTAAGAGAAGTTTTAATATTGCGATCTCCAGCGAAACATTGGGCAGCTAATAGTCGTGCTACCAACTTAGACAATTTTCTAAAGTGTGTTTTACGTAGAACAATTTATGATTGATGCGAGGGTGGGTCAAAAAGTAATGCCTCCTATCTTTCCTCTTTTAATTGCCAAGAAAATTGAATCCAATTTACAAAGCTTAAAAACCACAACATTAACGATTAATTTGTCACTACTCAATATAATCTGCGTTCTTTTCCACAGTTTTGGTCCACCTTCTAACTAGGTCATGTATTCCAGTATGGTAAAACACACGGTCTTGCTTCCTAAGCCCCTGACGCACGGACGTTTTCACAGCATCCTCATCTTCAAAATGAATCCCGCGATGTGCTTCCTTTAGTGGCCCGAACATAAGGAAGGCTGATGGTGCCATATCAGGGCTGTATGGGGGGTGAGGTAAGACTTGCCATCCCAATTTTTCAATTTCTGCAGTGGTGTAACGGCTGGTGTGTGGTCTTGCATTGTCATGCAAAAGAAGAACGTCCACCATAGTTTTTGTTGGGCGAACTCGGCGAAGACGTGATTTCAGCTTTTTGAGAGTTCTGACGTATTAGACTGAATTTATTCTGCATCCCTGCTCCAAACAAAATCCATCATAAGCACACCCTCTGCATCCCAAAACACTGTCGCCATAACTTTCGCTGCCGACCGCTGATTTTGAATTTCTTTTTCTTTTTTTTTCGGTGACGTTGTGTGATGCCATTCCATTGATTGCCTCTTTGATTCAGGTTCAAAAAAATTAACCCACGTTTTGTCTCCAGAAACATTTTTTTTTTTTTTTTTCAGGAACTCCTCTCCCTTCAAACTGAAGCGCTGCAAGTGTTCGGAGGCTATTGTTTTCCTTGTTTCTTTTTGGGCGGTTAACATTCTTGGTACCCAACGTGCACAAACTTTTGAGTAACCCAGTTGTTGAACAATCGTCATCACACTGCGTTTACTGAGGGAGGTAATGCGACACAATTCACCTGTTGTTACCCGGCGATGTCATCGACTCGCTGAATGTTGCATGGAGTCACTGCAGTCACCGGCCTGCCGCTTTGCTTTTCATCTGCCAGTGGTGTTTGCCCTTCAGCTTCGTTTCAGCGACGAACCCATCATCTAACAGTGCTGACATCCACCGTTGCATCACCATACACATTATTTAGCCTTTCCTGAATGCGAATTGACGTTTCACCATCCGCAGTCAAAAATTCAATCACAGAACGCTGTCTAATACGTATGTCAATGTGAGCCATTTTGCAAGAGGATGCAGTGCTGCCACCTGTTGGCTTAGGAAGTTACTACTGCAGGGGATTGGAGAAGAGGGTTTGAGGAATTGCGTCAAATTCAAAGTTTTCTCATAACTTATTTATTTAAGAAAAAAAATAGGAGGCATTACTTTTTTATCTACCCTCGTATGACGAGGGTGAATATCCAACTGCCAAAAGGCTGACCAATTTAATGAAGAGGAAAATAGAATATATGGATTCTGTATCTTCTATGGATAATATTCTGAAATCTCTTGGGTTCAAATATAGGAGAACTAATGATGGTCGCAAATTTCTACTTGAAAGAAGCGATATTGTTACTGCAAGACTAAAATTTCTACGCACAATGCATAACTTTAGTACATGAGATTCATGGTGTAAAAATGCTTCATAAATATACATTCATATCTTCTGTATTTATTAAGTATTTTAATGAAACAAAAATTGGTTTAAAGTCCATTACAGACAGTATACAAATATGGCGTCATTACTCACAAATAGTTGAAATATCACTATTTTGTTTCACTGTAACAAACACCTTCTTTCGTAGAACACATCTCATTTGAATAATTTTGTTTTGTGTGTATATGAACGATAGCTGCGTAAGCGAACTGTTCTCCAGTTCAAGGTTTTAAGGTTCTGATTGTACCGTAATCATTGTATATGTTCTCACAGACATGTTAAAATATTAAGCGAACTTCTCTCTCAGCATTGTATCACTGTACATCACAGCATCTGTATGATGCTTGCTAGGTTGAGACAAAGACCAGATATATCTTCCATCTCTGTCGCCCGCTTGCCGTGGAGCTGGCAACACCAACACGGTAGGATAGCCGTATTGGCTCAACCCATGTTCATCCTTATTTTATAGCTACTCCAGGCTATTTATCTGCATATTTGTGAGGGTGCATATTTTAGTAGTAGTAGTAGTAATAGTAGTAATAATTTATTTCCTTTTACATCAACAAATGGAAATATAAAATCAAGATTATGATTATAAAATCCATACTGAAATATGTCATATATTCCTAAATCCAGAAAATCCTATCATGTTATCATGTTGTCCCCATACATCTAACCCTAGGTTTTTGTGTATTGGAGCCCTTCTGCTCCTTTTCACACTTTCTGCCATTTCACCTATCCCACTCTACATTTTTCTCTTTGTTCTTAGCCATCTCTCTTTAACTTTCCCTAAATAATTGCCTATATTTCTCCTGTTCTTTTCTCCTTTTACTAACAACATTTTTCTAATTACTACTTCACCCCCCAAACTGTCCCATTTACGTAGCCAAGCCTGCTCTCTCCACATCTTTGTTTGACTACAATTTAATATACAATGGAAATCTGCATTCTCTTCTCCACACAGTGGACATTTATCTAGCTCCCTCTCTTGACCTATGCCTTTCAAGTTTCTCACTCCTGTTCTCGCCCAAGCAAAACCTTCTCGCCCTAACTTACTACATATATCTATATATCCTCCCCTCCCCCAGGTTGTTTTTATTTCTCTATATAATCTCAGTGAGCTTTTGTCACTTATATTGGCAAAAATGTCTTGTCTGTCAATATCTTCTAATCTTAGCTTAACTTCTTTCCAGAAGCCTCTATACCCATACTCTGCATTTATCCAAGAATGACCCAAAGTAAAATATATTATATAGTTTCAAATATTTCAGTCATGGATTGCAGTTTTAATTTTGGCAGTACAGATCCCTGAACCTTCAGTTATGTTACGTAGCTACAGACTTTGGTTTTAAAATTTCTAGAACATTATTCTTATTAATATACTTAAATTAGTTAACTATTTATTATTTTATATTTTCAGACTGGTGTAGGTGAAAGAAGTGCAAGCTCTTCCATTATTGTTTCAAGACAGGGTGAGTAACTTTATTCTTGGTCACCAAATATTGAGAAGCATTGCTTTGTACTTTAATAAAATAATTACAACTTCTTAACAGCTACTGTAAGTTTTGACTCAAGTTGCGTATAGTTAACCATCATAATTCGTTCACATCTATTTTCTGTCGTTCCTAAACATAAATTAATTCAGAACAGCGGTAGAATACATATTAAAAGGAAACTTTTTAGAACAAAACATAAATATTGGATTTCTTTGAATATCAGAGAGATATTTTGAACTACAAGGACTGTTCAATAAAGAATGATTCACAATCTTTTGACAACGTACCTTTACTCATCCTCATAATTGTGATGGCCCTTCTCAAAATAGTCTCCCCTGAATGCGATGCACTTGTCCCAGGGCTTCTGCCAGTCTTCAAAGACATGCTGGAAACAATTTTTGAGAGATCCTTCAAAATCGCCTCCGCAGCCTTCACCACTGCTTCTGATGTTGGATAATGCCTCCCCCGAAGGCGTTTCTTCAAGTTAGGGAATAGAAAAGACTCACATGGGGCTAAATCCGGACTATAAGGACAGCGAGGGATGCACTTCACGTTGCTTTTGGCAAGATATTCAGCAACATTGGCAATATTGTCACAAAAGATGTGTTAATTAATACTAATAATAGTTGACGTGACATCATTAGTACGTGTGACGTCACTCCTCCCACTCCTCCAGCTCTGGTATAACTGAATGTAAAGTATGAATCTCATCCTGTTTCTGTGCAGGTGTCCGACCTGATTGGGCGGGATGCCCTAACTGGGCAAGGTAACAGTCCGAAGGATCATTTATGTAATTAATTAGTTTAGTAAATATTCTTATTAAGTGGATTGTAATGTTAAATAATGTCACCCCTATTTTTTTAGTTCCTTTGTAACCTAATAGAAAATCCAAACTCTCGTAAAGCATGCATTTCCTACCCTGAATAGTTACCCCCTTGTATGATCTCGCCATGTGCTCCTTAGCTTTTAAAATCCATAGTTAGGTCGTCACAATATGCAGTCGTGCATTATCGTGGTGCAGCATGCAGCCTGCTTCACGGAAATCTGCTCTTTTGCGCCTGATATGGACTAGTAATATTTTCAGGATATCCCTCTAGTACTGTCCAGTTACTGATGTGTGTGCAGGTACAACATGCTGATAAACCATTCCATGAATATCAAAGAATGAGATTACCATAACTTTCCCAGTAGAAGCAACCACTTTTGCTATTTTAGGAGTTGGTGATCAAGTAGATTTCAACACTGAGCTTTGCTGTTTGCTCTCAGGATCAAAATGGTAGCCAAGTTTCATCAGCAGTGATAACGTTTGAAAGAAACTCCGGATCTTCCACTAACAGCAACTTTAACTGCATGCAGACCTGAATGCGAATGTCCTTTTGCTCGGTAATCAACTGTCTTGGAACCCATCGCGCACAAACACGTCTCATGTGTAATGTTTCTGTTACCAACGTGTGGGTGGCACCCAATGAAATGTTCAGTATTTCAGACAGTGATCTTAAGGTAATTCGCCGATCCTCTCTCACAATGGCAGCAGCAGTGTTGATGTTTTCTTCCGTAAGAGCAGTAACTGGAGCATCGCGTCCACCTTCCTTTGTAATTGATTGTCTTCTCTCTTTAAACACTTTAAACCACCTTCAAGCTGTGCTGTGGGGGAGAATAGACTCTCCATAGGCCTCCTGTAACATTGTGTATGTCTCAACTGAAGATTTGTTGAAACGAAAGCAGAATTTCAAAGCCGCATATTGTTCTTCGCGTGTTACCTCCATTGCAGCGGTAGGTTATACTGTACATGTCTGAACTTGCCTGGTTCCCGCCTAACAATAAAGCTACACGGCGTGTTTGCTTCACATTAAGCTAACAGAATATAATAAGATTGAATTTTAGTGTGTAAAATTATGACCGTAAAAATTATGATTATTCTTTACTCAACAGCCCTCGTATTTTCGAAATATTAACCCCATTCACCCGCGCGTACCTTAATTAGGCCAATGATTTCTTTAACAGTTTCTGATATATTCTTAGTTACTTATTTGAACTTTAAAAGTTATTTGTTGCAGTTGGGAAGTATGATTTGTAATTTATAGTCTAAATGTGCCATAACGCTCCTTCTTTTGTTATACAATTCGGATATTACAAAATAAGCTTGAAGGTTTTGTAGTCTTGTGAACATTTATCTATCGCAGCACCAGAAGAACTGCTATAAAGAAAGGAAATGAAATTTTCGTTGTGTTTTTCTTTCTTTCGCTGCGGATAAATCACAGAAAGCAATACCTGTATCCAGAGGAGACTTCGCCAACTCTCTAGGGGTTTCGGAGTCAGAGAAAAATTCCCCATTCCTTATTTCACACGTTGAATTACGGCACAGTGGTACGAAATATCCTAAATTTACGACAGCGCTATATTGAATATCGACCTCATCCGATGTGATGTTTCTACTTCCCTTACAACATACCTACATTAAAGTAGAGGATGCTGTATAACTACAAAGGTTCGAGCCCCAAACAATTGAGATTTTTCTTGTAGAAATACATACGAAATGTGTATTATGCACATAGTAATATAATTTACAGTTATGTAAACATATAATCATTTGTAACAAAACTTCACTTATCTGCAGGGACGGCTGCTGTTCAGGAGCACAAGGGCACGTGAACCCCCAATATTTGTCTTCTAAAACCCCTTTTCCTCTTTTCATTCCTTATTTGTATTTACTGCGTTCTTTGCTTAAGTAGTAGGTAGACGGCGATAGCATGAGTATGTGGCAACGTTGCAGGTAGCACACTTCTCTTGTGCTAGCATATGTAACGTTTAAAGCTCTGCGCATGCGTAGACGACAAATGCTACAGACAGGCGTTGGTTGGGTACGCCCAGATCTTAGCACAGTTTCGATGTGCACGTTAATTCACGTTGGCAACACCAGAGTTCTTGGTCATCTCTGGGAAGTGCTACTATCTATAGAGTTTAACTGCAACTATCTCCAAATACAAAGAATGTTTACAACTCCTAGCGCTATGAGCCTCTGCTTTGTTGCTTTGAATACTATGACTTTATGTGTTCGTGAAATTAAAAGTCAATTGCACAAACTCAAAATGTTCTTTATTTCCGCCGAATTACAGTTGGAACACTTGCCGATTACACAGAATTACGTAGCACACACAATTACAATTCGTCAGTTCGTCTGTCACAGGTCCACTCTACACTCACAATTACGTACAACTCCTCTGATACACGTACACAGTCCTCCGGTCCGTTCACTAGCACGGCGCTCCTCACGGCTGCTCGCCAAGAACTGACTGACTCGTCCACTGCAGGCCTTATATAGGGAAGACCGCCGTTTCTGGAAGGTTCGTGGCGCACACAATTATCCCGATATTTCCAGACGTCTGGTGGGAGGGGAAAGAGAAGGAACAGAGCTCGTGCCGCTCTTCTAATCATCCCCTCAGTTAATGACACGATATAAATGGATAGGCGTGGCCTGAATGCTTTCTGTCTGGCCCTACTGCCGGCCGGTTCTATCGGGAATTTCGACGTTCGGGTGACAATACGGTGTGTTTTTACATTTCAGTTTCTAAACAGATGTTTTGTTTTAAACGCTGTGAAAAACTTGGAATTTGTAGATAATCAGCAGATCAGACAATTGTGTTTCTTAGTACATCAAGTACAACTATTGCTTTTGCGCGAAACAATTATTCTTTGTTGTGTGCAGCGACCGATCGCGAGGTTTTGGAATCTTTGTGACTCTTGAACTTCTCAAGAGGTACGTACGAACTCGGAGTCCATTTTAAGAAATAAAATAGATAAAGTGACTTGCGAAGAAAAAATGTAATAAAGTGACTAGAACTTCCGCAGCTCAATTTGATAGTTAAGCGTGTTACGAAAATCAGAAGTGGGTTTAAACCACCTTCGAGCTGTGCTGTAGGCAAGCACAGACTCTCCATAGGTCTGCTGTAACATTGTATAGGCCTCAACTGAAGATTTGTTGAGAAGAAAGCAGAATTTCAAAGCCGCATATTGTTCCTCGCGTGTTACCTTCATTTCAGCGGTAGGTGATACTGAACATGTCTGAACTTGCCTGGTTCTCACAGGTGGGAACCAGGAGTACCAACAATGAAACTACTACGTTGTGTTTGTTTCACATTAAGCTAACAGAATATAATAAGATTGAATTTTAGTGCGTAAAATTATGACCATAAAAAATTATGATCATTCGTTATTGAACAGCCCAAATTTAACAATGTAGACACAACCTGCAAATGGCCATGTGGTTGCATTATTAGAAATGCGCTATTTTGCTTTCTGTGCCTTCTGTTTAGCTCTGAAGTGGGGAATTGGACAAAAGTAGCATGTGTCAGCTTAGCACATCTTAGTGAAAGGATAAGGAAGCATGGGAATTCACGCTGACGTAAGAATACATGTATTCAGTTCGCCATCTTTGGTCGTGTGAATATTAATGCTATGTTACAGAGTGTCAGTAAAGCGACACAATAAGCAATGCGATAGGAATAGATACATTCATTCTAGGCTAATAGATTCTATAAAATTTTGTAGGGCGTTGGAGCTAGCACTCATTAGTAGTAGTAATGGTAGCAGTAGCGGATAGTGCTAGTGTGCATTTTAAGTGTAGGTCTTGTAAACACCCACATTTTTATTCCACGAGCCGCCACTGCTTGTCTTATAAGAAATGATGAAAGTTTTCTGATTAATTGATTAGGATCGCGATTTCGTGGAAAAGTTCTTCACATCGTCAGCCTTGCTGTCCATGTATAATAAGAAATAACAATAAATTAAACTTTGGTATTGATAGGAAGTCTACTGAAATTGATAATTACTTAAAGATAAACGTTTTAACCCTTTTTCACATAAATGTGCTGTTTTCAATAGTTTGATTTACAGATTAATAAATATATCTCTGAGTAAAGAGGAATTTAATAAAGAATATAAACATTTTATGAATACTGCTTAAATGAATGGTTTTAATAAATACTTTATACATTAAAAAATTAAGAAATTTAAATATCTAAAAAAATTACTTACCATCAGTGGGTTAATAAACATTTTTGAAACAAAATTTTAAAGAGTTTGCTATAAATTTAGTTCCTCAAAATAAATATAGCATTAAAAATTTACTGCATTTCTCTAAAATGACAAAATTCCTAATAATGAAAGGTCTGGCATTTGTCAATTTAATTGGTTCAATTGTGATAAACTTTATATTTAAAACATGAAACGTAATTTGGAAACCAGAACGAAAGAACAAAATCATTACATTTAATAATATTTTATAATTATTCCTTTTAAATCATTTTCAAAACTGTTTAATATTTAAATAAAATTTCTAATTAATTTAAATTAATTTAGTTACCGAAAATTAATATTTACAGGGCTTCGATAAGGAAGAATACACAGCTGCAGCACTCCTTGACTTCACTCAGGCATTTGATAGAGTTTGGCATCAAGGTCTTCTATACAAACTGTTCATCAATGGCATCCCAGAATACCTCTGTAAAATTGTTTTCTCTGTTCTGTCACAACGTTCATTCTCAGTTCACGTAGGCAGTAGCCACTCTTCTACTAAACCTGTAACGGCAGGCGTTCCTCAAGGATCTATCCTGGGACCAATTCTATTCAACTTGTTCACCTCTGATAAGCCTACAACGCCTACAGCTCAAATTGCTATGTATGTGGAGGATACAGAAATCTTCGCAAGACATCGCAATATTGACACCGCCAGAAATCATCTTCAAGAGGCCCTAAACTTAATTATACCCTGGCTTGATTACTGGCGTATTTCGCTCAACCAGCAAAAATGTGAAGCAATGATATTTACATTATGCAGACCAGACTATCCTCCACCAGTAACGCTCCCAGTGAAACCTATACCCTGGGAAACAGTTAAATACCTCGGCGTACTCATGGATCGACGACTCACATGGAAAGAACACATAAGTAAGAAACTCAAAAAGCTCGAGCAAGACTGGCTAAGCTCTACCCTCTTCTCAACAAAAGTCTTCACTTAAACTTAAAAAACTGCACACTACTCTACACGACTTTATGAAGCCCACTCCTACTATATGCCTGCCCAGTCTGTTGAGGGACCATCCCTCTTAAAACAAACGTATCCAGACATTTCAAAACAACGTATTAAGAATCTCAACAAATGCACCATAGTTGGTCAGAAATAGTCAACAAAATAGAGAAACTGGAATCAGCACCATTCAGCCGAAAAGTTCAACAGCAACCTAGAACACGTCTCAGGGGCCATTCACTATTCCCTTGGCAGAAAATCAGCTCTCACAACAAGATCTTCTGTAATACTTAAAACAATAATGTACCTACTTATGGGGGGCCAGCTGGGCTTTCTTCATTTCATTGTATCATGTATATATGTCTATGATCAATGATCTGTAGCTCGCACATGTGCTGATCGATCAATAAATTAGTTAACAAATTAGCATTTAGCTTTCCTTTCCTCTTTCACATTAATTCTGCACTTTCACCTGTTATTCTAACCATGGAATTTTATCCAATATGACAAAAGACATTCTTAAACAAAACCAAACATAAAATAGCCGTTCCAATTAAATTGAATATAAGATGGAATTTTTACGAGGGCTGTTCAATAAAGAATGGTCATAATTTTTTTACTAAAATTCAATATTATATATTATTATATTCTGTTAGCTTAATGTGAAACAAACACGCCGTAGTAGTTTCATTGTTGGTACTCCTGGTTCCCACCTGTGAGAACCAGGCAAGTTCAGAAATGTTCAGTATCGCCTACCGCTGCAATGGAAGCAACACACGAGGAACAATATGCGGCTTTGGAATTCTCAATAAATCTTCAGTTAAGGCCTATACAATGTTACAGGAGGCCTATGGAGAGTCTGTTCTTCCCTATAGCACAGCTCGAAGGTGGTTTAAAATGCCTAAAGAGAGGAGACAATCATTGAAGACTGGCAGAAACGCTGGGACAAGTGAATCGCATTCAGGGGAGACTATTTTGAGAAGGACCATCAAAATTATGAGGATGAGTAAGAGTACGTTGTCAAACAAAAGTGTCATCATTCTTTAATGAACGGCCCTCGTAATTGAGATAATCCGTATCTGTCAAAATTGATTCTTCAAAAATATTATAAAAACCTATAAGGACGATAGTCATAAAATAAATTAAACTAATAGTTTGTATTACACATAGATTAAGGGTTATTGCATGCTGTAAATGATATTCTGAGACTCTGTGCATGGTGAATTAAATTACTTTAATAGACATTTTAAACACATGCGCCTCCCAATAGAAAATCAATGTCCTGATTTAATTGCTCAAAAAAGGTTATGCTTAGAGATGCATTACTGTATTGAATGGAATCAAACGGTTAACTTACCCCAAATATCCCTTGCTCATTAAATTATAACGTCATGAAGATCAAACATTTCAAATGTGCCCAAGCTTCCCTTCTAGCCAGAGAGAAAATATATCTTAACAAATATCATTTCGTTGATGAAATCTGCGCCAAGCCAAAAATGTCTGTATTTATGAGTGACTCCAAAGGTGTGCCGCTATATTGATAACTACGATGGAGAGTCATAAAGTTTCAATTATCACCCTTTAAAAATGTTATAGAGAGTTTGTGTTGATATGTGCTTGTTAGTGCTCTACGTAGTCACCATCTATATTTACACATTTTTCCCAGCGTTTCGTGACCCTCCGAATACCTTGATGATAGAAGTCTGCAAAATTCGCTTTAAACCACTCTTCCACTTCGTCAATGACGTCATTTGTGTTGTCAAATCGGCGACCACGCAATGGGTTCTTCATTTCCGGAAACAAGAAAAAGCCACTTGGTGCAAGATCGGGCGAATAAGGCGGATGCGGTATGGTTTCAAAACTACATTCCGTTGTTTTGTCAACTGCAACTTGAGATGAATGAGCTGGTGCATTGTCAGACAGAAGACGAACACCTTTGGAGAGCATACCGGGTCGTTCCTTAATCAGAGCTGTTCGTTACTGGTCCAGAAGATTGCAGTAGTATCTGCCAGTGATGGTTTGACCCTTGGCAAGATAATCTATAAGGACAACTCCAAGACAGTCTCAGAAAACTGAAAGCATTACATTCCCAGCTGAATTTTGCACCTCTGCCTTTTTGAGAGGGCGGGAATCGGCATGTTTCCATTCCATGCTCATGGTTTTCGCCTCTAGATCATACTGATGGATGCAGGATTCATCCATGGTTACCTGACGATCAAAACAATCATCATCATCATCATCTTTTTGCGTCAGCATAAACTTTTGTTTTGAAAGGTCACGCCGTGTTTGCTTTTGGAAAGGGGTTAGCAAACTTGGAAACCACCTTGCAGACATCTTAGACATTTGCAGTTCATCATAAATAATTTTGCACACACTACCATAACTAAGATGTGTCTCATTCATGATCATTTGGATGTTTGTTCGTCTGTCTTCCAGTATTAAACACTCCACTTTCTTCACTGTGACAGCATCGTCTGTCATTGACGGTCTACCAGCTCTTGGCTCATCTGTCAGGGACATCTGACCAGTTTGTACATTCCTTTTCCATCTCACAATAGTGTCATACGATTGGCATTATTTCTATAAACAGCCGTCATCTCATCATGAATTTCCCGGACAGTTTTGCCCTTCAAATGCAGGAACTTGATCACACTACGAGCCTCAATTTTCTTCACCTTACACCTCAGTCACTTCTGGCACTCACTGTAAAAAAAAAAACAAAATGACTCAAATCACTGCAACTACCAACATTATGTCCCAAGTTTTCAGTGATAACACTAAAATTTTTCATCACTGTAGTATATAGACTACCGAGTGATAATTAAAACTTTACGATACCCCTCGTAAATTTTTATCATTTAGAAAAACTGCTCGGCTCTTCGCTATTGTTCTATCATTTCCATAGTGCGTGGAGAAAAAATTGCATTCGTCATATTATCTATAGGATGGACAGGTACCAGTTATTCTAAGTTTAATATGAAGGCAAGCGTGGCATGAAGAGGGAGAGGGGTTGAAACTGTTTATGTGCCCTGAGAGTGGAACTGTTCACTGCGAAATGACTGTGCGAGAGTGTATGTGAGTCACCCATATTGCCATATCTAATGCTCGTTTTAGTAACTGTAGTAAAAAGTATTGTGAACTTGTGGGTCCGTAAAAATAAAAGTCTAGTGTGCAGAAATTCAAAATGCCCTTTCTTCCGTAAAAAGACATTTGTAGAGCCCTTTGCAGCAGGATGACGTAACATACACCAGTAGTCTCTCGTGGCTTCACCACACGTAAACAAACAGTCCTCCACACTCTAGCCTCTCCTCACTGCACAACTGCAACTCCTCACTAGCAGACCAGCAGACTCAGCAGAAGATGCCAGTCGCCGAGGAACAGTGTTAAGGTATAGTTTATATCAAGTCCATGTGGGCTTGGGGGTACAGGTATCAGGGGAAAGTGGCCCTGCTCAAATTAGGTTTCCCAAAGCGTCTTTGGGTAGCCAGTAACCAAGTCTTCGGCGAGGAACCCTATGGTCGTAACGGCCAAGGGTATTCACCAGGTTACTGGGATGGCAGTCTACCTTATTGTAGATGGTACGGTATCTCTCCCGCACCGCGTCCACAATGAACGGGACTCCGGAGTAGTATGAAGGATGTGCGACGGGAATCTACGTCCAGTATCCTAGATAATTCGCAGTGCCCTGTTCTGGACGCGCTGTAGTCTGCGGATAGTGGTCGGAGCCGCTAATCCTCAGACTTTGCAGCCGTATAGAATCAGGGGTGGTATAATCGCCCGATACAGGCGTAGCTTGAGGTGCGTGGCATGGTGGATTTCAAAACAGGGTACAACTGCCTGAGTGCTGCATGCGTATGTCCAGCTTTGACCCGGACATGAGGGGCGTAGTTGAGGCCGCGATCGAGGATGCCAAAGTATTTGACAGAGGGAACCCAGGGGATTTGCCTCTGCCTCAACCTCAGTGACCACTCCGGTCGCCTAGCTCGGACCTTAATCCTCCACCTCTCACTCCAACGGCCGATGGCTCGGAGCTGGCGCTGCAGCGGAGGATGACAATATCTTAGGCTTTTGTTACATGCCATTATGAGGACGTCGTTGGCATATTGGCACGTAACAGTCTGTGGTTCCAGGGGGAAATGAGACATGTAGACCGCAAAGAGTAACGGAGACAGAACACTGCCTTCCGGGACTCCTGCGGCTATGGGTCTGATAGATGACAGCCGTCCTTCCACTCTCACCCTGAACGAGCACTCTCTGAGGATACTACTAATCAGGGCGAGATAGGGAGGAGGTAAGTTGGCCTCCCTGAGTTTGTACAGAAGGCCTTGGTGCCAGGCTGTGGCAAAGGCTTTTTCTACGTCTAGCAGCACCGCGACTGCCTTGAGGTTTTCCTGAAATCACAGGGCCGTCCTCTCGGCCAGTAGCAGTAGCTGCAGCGTCGTGGAATGTCCATGACGAAAACCAAACTGGTGATCGGGTAGGAGCTGCCTTTTCTAGAAAAGAGGGGTCAGGCGGAATAGGAGCAACCGCTCAAACAGTTTTGAGACGTTCCGGAGAAGACTTATGGATCGGTGGCTAGACGGAAAGACCGGATCCTTGCCGGGCTTCAGGATGCACACCACTCTGGCCTCTTTCCAACAAGCCGGAAAGGTGCTGGAACATGAGAGCGTTAACACCATCATGTCCAGGGGATTTATTAGGTTTCAATTTACGGATTCCAGCAGTCACCGCTCTAGGGGTGACTATTGGGAGGTGGATCCCCTCATGGCGCTGCTGCGGCTCCTCATAGAGGTCTTTCACAGCAGCCTGCACGAGGTCAGTGAAGTATTCGTCCTGGGGGTCCCTCTTCGGCTCGAATTGGCTTTCCAAATGTTCCGCGAAAGCTGTGGCTTTATCTTGGAGCTCGAAAGCGAGTCTCCCGCGAGTGCCATGCAACGGATGCTGGTATAGGGTACTAGCAGCTCCAGCTCAGCTTATTTATAACCCAACCATCGTTCCTCGAAAGTTACCGAACTAACATGATCTTTCACGGTGTAGTAAGAACACAATCGAACTATCTTCGCCTCTTTCTCTCTCTGTTGCTCTATTTCGGCAACTGCCAAGCACTCCTCGGCTCCGTTGGCGTGGCTTGGGCACTATCTGTCTCTTTCACTCCCCGCTTCTCTCTCTCTCTCTCGGCAGCAGCAAAAAAATGTCTCGCAGCAGTATTATGCATGGGTGAGTTAGTGTGTATTTTACATAAACCTAGCATCGTTAGCATATCCTGAAAACGATCATAAACACAGCACTTATTCATTCCTCTACCTTCTTTCTTGTTTGGGTGGACAGTAGGTACCTAAGAGTTATCAGGATAATTTGTCATTCAAATAATCTTGTACAGAATAAAATGATTTTGAGTTATTCTTTACATCCTCCAACATTAAATCATATCAGACGATGAATTGGGTGAAATACTGGTCAAATGAGCCTAGATTTCATAGAACTTAGAGTAATGCAAATTGGTCTTTCAGGTGAAAGGAAAAACCCCGATTAAACCGTATCCAGGTAGCTCACTAGATTTGAACTCGGGACCTCTTAAACGTGAGGCAGACACGTGACCACCACGCTACAATTTCTGGATAAGTATTGTCATCGTGTGGCATTGTTGTGCGGCTGCCACAGGCCGGAGCCCGGCGCTTGACAGGAGAGAAAAAGACAGAGAGAGGCTCCAGAACGCGTTGTCCATTGTTGCGGCCGTGAAAGTTCTCGGAAGGTCTGCGACTTTTTAAAACAATGGCTGGGGAAGTATAAATACCGGCAAGGTGTTACGAGTGGAAATTGTTTGTTGGTTATTGCGACAGTAGACGATTGAAGTGTACCGCAGTAATTTCATTCATTTGTTTTCGTGCAGAAAAACAGCTGAAGACAGCTGATTGTCCATTTCACGTCGTTTTACTGCAGCAAAAGTTGTTCTAAATTTGTGAATCTATTTATGCCTCGCAGTCACAGTATTCTCTAGCAGCAATTTAAAAATACTTAAAGTATCCACATTTCCTTTAAGATGTTTAGGAAAAACCTTAAATATTTTGATAGTTTCATAATACAGACGTTAAGCAAGAAAGTTTAGTGTTGCGATGATAAATGTTACACTTTAATTAACTACTTAAGAATTGAAGCACTCAGATTTAGAAATTGTTAAGTCAATGTTTTTTTAGAAATCCTGTTAAACACACGATAAACATTCTAAATACCAGTTCTGTAATAATCCGAAGAATTTAGGTCAAACATATTATGACCCTGGCATGTTGAATGGGCATCAATTTCAGAAATAGATGTTGCTAAAGTCAGCCTTTTCGAGTTAGATGTTGTTAAGTCAAGTAGTTGCCGCATTAGCCGTTTGGTGGTGCAACTACACCCAAGACCTTTGATATCAGCTGTTGATATATTTTAGATTAGACATTTAGACATTTTTAGACATTCCTCAAGTGCACTTTCAGATAGTTTATCTGTATTTCCCAATATCAGGGTACTCTTTCATGCCTATCGAGAAAATGTTTGGCAATATTGAGAAGAAGTGATCAATAAATAAAGCCTTAGTCTCTTTCACAAAGGTGAAACTGATTAAAGATTCAGTGCAGAAGAAGCGTCGATGGTCAGATATTGCACTGTCGTCAGCAGGCCAAGTACCTCGGCGGGACGTTGACACGCACGATGCATTGGACCACCCACCTAAGAGATAGCGCCAACAAAGGGTGGGAGCGATTAAAGATGTGCGCCCCCATATTTAGGAGCAAACAGCTAAAGCTGCGCTCGAAGATCATCCTATATAGATCCTTTATTTTATCCGTGGTCCTATACGCCTGCGTGGTCTGGGCTAACGCCTCCAAAACCGCCCTAAAGTATCTCCAAACCCTACAAAACCTATCGCTACGCTAAGTCCTGTCTGCTCCTATCCGAACAACAACTGCCACCATTCACCAAGAAACCCACGTCCCTTACATCAACGAGGCCATCAACAAACGTGCCTCTTCCATCTGGGCGCGCATCCGACACCATCAAAACCCCACCATACTCAATATTGGGAAAGGCGAACCCAAGCACCGAAAACACGCCAGAATCAAAGCATATTGAAGAAAAACAAAAATAAAAAACAACACGACTGCAAAATTATGCGCGCCCAACCCTTCCTGGCTCAGGCCACGCTCCCCGGCAGAGGCCGCCATCATCGGCAGCCCAGGAGTCAGCTACCCGCTGCCGCACAGCCTAACTGCGAACATTGTAAATATTGTACATAGCCAAGTCTGTACGGTGTAGTGCGTGTGATATTGGGACGTACGTGGTATGCCCAGGTGTGTGTGTGTGTGTGTCTGTGTGTGTGCGCGCGCGCAAGATAATCGCAGCGCAAATATGTAAATATAAAAACAAGAAAAAGAAAGACCGAGACAAATAACGAGATAAAACTGGTTCTGGGCGGCCTCAGAACAGGTCGCCGAATGGGTTCTAGAAGAACCCCAAAGACAATAAAAAAAACATACCTAGAATTATAAACCCATGTAAATTTAGAGCCTGTAAGCCGGGTCCAATGTGCCGGCACCTGGCAAATAAGTTACAAATAAAAAGCCTTAAGCCTTAAGCACAAGAAGCCATTGATGTTGTCCATGTCCAATGTGCACTGACCGATAACAGGGTACATGATTGCACTTCAGTTGTTGAAGTCTTTGACATCAAAGATGCCCTTGACCATGTCCTTGTAAGAAGTGTTCCTGAATTCACTTTAATCCGGGCTGTGTATTTCCAAAGAGGATGTGTACCAGAAGTTCGTCACACAATGTCTTCCTCACTTTATCATCTCCAGTCCCTTTTAAGGAGAGTAATGAGGTTACAAGCCTTACACAAGCCATGTGATAGTGCAAAAGACACACTAGATAGGCTACGGAAGTTTAGGAAGGCAAAATATTGCAATGTTCGCCCGTAGAGAAGTATTGGTGAAAATGAAGTACACTATACGCGCGATCTGGTTCCAAGTCCTCATTCGGTAAGTTTCGTTTAACTCCGTAAACATAGATGACAACCTTGATATTTGAAATACGCTATACACTGACATCTAGTGGCTAATACACTAAGCTTTATCATGTCCGCCATATTTCATTTTGTTCAATTTCGAGGTTAATTAGCTAACGAGTTTACAACAATCTTATGTTAGAGTTAGAATTAATATTTTAGTTCGTCCTTGGCAACATATACATGTTATAAGACACGTCAATATGTATAAATACAGTATATACATAAAGTCATATTGAGTACATACAATATACACAGTAAGCAGCTTTTCTATGGTTTCATGTGGTATTTGCATAGACTAATTTACTACAAGAAATGTCATAATATGAATCTTACTGGTTTGTGAATGTACTATGCTCCCAGTGCTCATTTACATGGTTATAGTTCTAAAAATCCATTAACCGTATAAAAACAGTGTGCGTGCAAACATTTCTTAACCTCATTCTTAAAGTGTTTTAATGATACAGTTTGTTTAAATGAATTGGGAAGTTTATTATATAACATTATCCCTTTGTAGTTAAAGCTTCCTTCATAAAGGCTCGTTTGGTACGCTCGAATTGCCAGTTTATCCTTGTTACGAGTGTGGTGGTAATGTACATCAGCATTTACTTGAAAATGATTTATATTTGTATGAACATTTGTGGATGTTATGGCTCTCGAAAGGGGACACATTATTATTCGTCTACTCTGTATAACTGTGATCTGAATGCCATTGAGCTGGCGTGGGCAAAACTAAGGAATGCTTTCAGAGGATGCAACATTACTTGTGATATCTTCGCTTATCTTACACGCTATCTTGCTGAGCTGTGTTTTTCAAGGTTGACCACACTGCGGAAATAAAAGAGCGTTAGCTGTCGCTTCTTCCCATCTGCCCGCATCACACTGTAAATCCAACGTTCAAGAAAACATGCGCGTACTTTAATATTTTATCTATGGTTATATATTATAATATTTTAATGGAAAAACACTAACATTAGGAATCAGAAGCTGTTAAGTTAGGTAACTTAACAACTTTTCATTCATTTTAAATTAAATTTTAAATACTAGTAATAAAATATCCTGTCACGCATGCATAATAAGGGGGCTGTTCAATAAAGAATGATCATAATTTTGTACGGTCATAATTTTCGCACTAAAATTCAAACTAAACTTATTATATTCTGTTAGCTCAATGTGAAACAAACACGCCGTAGTGTTTTCATTGTTGGTACTCCTGGTTCCCGCTTGTGAGCATGAGGAAAGTTCAGACATGTTCAGTATCGCCTATTGCTGCAATGGAGGTAACATGCAGCTAAAGTTGATGTTAGAGGAAGATCCGGAGTTTCTTTCAAACGTGATCATTGCTGATGAAACTTGGCTACATCATTTTGATCCTGAGAGCAAACAACAAAGCTCAGTGTGGAAATCTCCTTCATCACCAACACCCAAAAAAAGCAAAAGTGGTTGCTTCTGCTGGGAAGATTGTGGTCATCTCATTCTTTGATATTCATGGAATGGTTTATCAGCATGTTGTACCTGCACACACATCAGTAACTGGACAATACTACAGGGATGTCCTGAAAATTGTGCAGGTCCATATCAGGTGCAAAAGACCACATTTCCATGAAGCAGGCTGGATGCTGCACCACGATAATGCGCGGCCGCATATTGTCAATGTTGTTGTTGAATATATTGTAAAAATCAACGTGAAGTGCATCCCTCACCCTCCCTATAGTCCGTATTTAGCCCCATGTGACCTTTTTCTATTGACTAACTTTAAGAAACGCTTTCGTGGGAGGCATTATCCATCATCAGAAGCAGTAGTGAAGGCTGCGGAGGCGGTTTTGAAGGATCTCTCAAAAATGGTTTCCAGCATGTCTTTGAAGATTGGCATAGACGCTGGGACTAGTGCATCTAATTCAGGGAAGACTATTTTGAGAAGGACCATCAAAATTATGAGGATGAGTAAAGATATGTTGTCAAAAACATGTTGTGATCATTCTTAATTAAACAGTTCTTGTATGTAAAACCATGAGAAACACTTTAACACAGTACTTTGTACCTCCATCACATAAAATTCTTTCATTTGTATTACTTTTTATTTTAAATTTTGAGCAGCTCTGCTGCAAAATTTTGAAGCAGTGACTCAGCAGCTTCTGACCGCTTCAATTGCTGTTTCTATGACCTGATTTTAGAGAAAATTACTTGCTTTTCTACCTCACTGTGTGTGAACAAACCCAAAAAGAAGACCAATACGCACCATGCAGTACTTCAGCTATTGGAAAATTTACACATCAATTCTCACAATGGCAAAATATGCATCAACAGTTATTTTGAAGTAAGTTTCCACTTGATGAGGTTCTACCTTGAAAACAATATTGAAATATCTGCTTATTGTTATCATTCCCGACCCTAGATACGCTCCTTTTAATTTGTTTGCACGTCATTAAGCCCTGAGTGAGGCTCCGCTTTTTTGCCCCTCTCGCTTGTTATCTCCCTTCCACATCAAGCATAGACCTCGCATCTCCACTTTTGCCCTAACGTCTATTTAACCAAATGGACAATGAAAACCTTTTCCCGCATTTGTTTGAGCAGGCTACCACTCGGGATATAAAATTAACTTTCTTAATCCAGGGTAGTTATTTTTTTCCCGAATTTACGATAATCCAGGGATTTCTGCTTCCACTCCCACATTTAGTTCATTTCTTGTAATAAGCTGGAAGTCTGAGAGCATTAAAATGATTCATTCGTCTCTTTTGCCTTTTTATATGCGTTCTTTATATCTCTGGATTTTACATCGACCCTTCGCATTCAGTTACGAGGTACAGGATGAAAGAAAAACGTTCTACAAATTGCTCTTCTAGCTTATAAAATTTTTAGAGCTATTCTGACTTTAAATTACGTGGATTTTCACAGGAATGGCATTTAGATTTGACAACCATTGTTCCTTTAATGGAAGATAAAATAACAAAAACTGCCCCTAAAGTATGTTTTTATTGTCTCTACTATACAGGGTGAATAAAAAGCATGGAACAATGCCTGTACCTTTGTTACAGGTTTGCTAAGTGATATATGTTTTTAGAAAAGCTGTAAGATATCGACCTTTTGATATTACTACAGGGTGAACATAAAGTTTTGATCTTCAGTGGCAGTGCGATCGAAGTGTCCTGGCGGAAGTCTCAACAGCAACTGTACTTTTTGCAGCAGCATCAGACAAGCAGACCAGCAGAAGAAGATTACAACTCCAACTCCAACTCGATACTGATAGGCTGTTAACAGCCAGAAGGTTTTTGCTGCGTACCCACCCAGGTTTTGGGTCTGACCGCGGTTGATAATTTTGATGATCACAGGATGAGGTGGGATTATTTTAATGAGGAAATTTTGATGACGTAGCCTTTTGCTCCTCTTTATTTTGTACAGGATGTCAAACCGTATTTTTGTTTACACCCTGGTGTTTTATTTTGATATAAAGTGGGGTAAATTTTGTAGCCAAACAGCTCATTTGGAGATTTTTGAAATTCAGCTTATGCTGCTGTTTCGATTAACTCCTTTGTTACCTCGGGTGCCCGCATGCCATACGGGGTACCCGGTAAAGCCTGAAGCGGCGTATTTTAGCGTCGTAATCTCCTAGAGACCGAACCAGGGCGCTTCTGTGAGCTGGAATTTGAGCGTAGAATTTTGTCGCCCGGCGCCTAATTTCGTCCTCAAGGTATGGGAGAAGAGAAGCCTTGTGAAACAACCTCACGGGGAAAGAACGGCCCACAGAATAGATAGATTGTAGTCCTCTATTCTGTGCACGCTGAAGGTATGCTAGCCAGCTATGTGCAGCCATGCCCCAAAAATGAATGAATGTGTAGTATTTAACGCCCGCTTTTACTACATACGGCACCGCAGGCTGTGGCACTGATGATACATGAGATGAAGATGGAGCACCGGTGGAATGAAATGGCGGGGGAAACCGGAGGTCCCGGAGAAAACCCGCCCCAGCGCCGTGTTGTCCATCACAAATCTCACTTTGCGGTCGCCTGAGATCAAACCCGGGCCACTTTGGAAAGAGCCAAGCGGTCTAACCACTGAGCCACAGCGCGGAGGGTCAGTCATGCAACAGATTTCACAGGCGTATAACATGAGTGGGACTACAGCGCTCGAAAGAGGTGTAGCTTTAAGCGGACTGGCATTGAGCCCGAACCCAGCATTGGGTACAGAGAGGAAATAGCCTCCTGTACCCGTGCCGACAAGATTCGCCTTGGGTCGCAGTATTATCCACAAGATATGGACCACAGCGTTAACAAAAGCTAAAACCAAGGATTCCACGCGCTCCAATCAGACATCAGCAGGACTAAGCACCGCCCACTCTCAGATCCAGCCCACCACCAAACCGATACAATCATAGGCAGCTATACGACCAGCTCCAGGTACATATACTGCGACCCAAAGACCAAAAAGCACAGCTGCTGTTCAGACTTCCTCCAGGACACTTCGATCCCACTGCCACTGAAGATGTCTGCCGCAGCCGCAGACGAAACGTCTGGGAAGATGAAGGAGGAGCCCAGTAGAATACGGCCCACAAGCCCGGTTAATACTTTATATTATACTGACACCGGCCGTGAAAGCTTACGAATTTTAAATATCACATTTTTCTTGACAACTTACATGTTCTCATTCTCATAATTTTGGTGGTCTCCAAAATAGTCTCCACTGAATACAATACACTTGTCCCAGCGTTTCTGCCAGTCTTCAAAGATATGTTTGAAACCATCTTTGAGAGATCCTTCAAAATCGCCTCCGCAGCCTTCACCACTGCTTCTGATGATGGATAATGCCTCCCACGAAGGCGTTTCTTCAAGTTAGGGAATAGAAAAGGTCACATGGGATTAAATCCGGACTACAGGGAGGGTGAGGGATGCACTTGACGTTGATTTTTGCAAGATATTCAGCAACAACATTGGTAATATGCTGCCGCGCATAATCGTGGTGCAGCATCCAGCCTGCTTCACGGAAATGTGGTCTTTTGCACCTGGACCTGCAATGTTTTCAGGACATCCCTGTAGTATTGTCCAGTTACTGATGTGTGTGCAGGTACAACATGCTGATAAACGACTCCATGAATAACAAAGAATGAGATGACCATAACTTTCCCAGCAGAAGCAAATACTTTTGCTCTTTTGGGGGTTGGTGATGAAGGAGATTTCCGTACTAGGCATTGCTGTTTACTCTCAGCATCAACATGATGTAGCCAAAGTTTCATCAGCAGTGATTACGTTTGAAAGAAACTCCGGATCTTTCTCTAACGTCAACTTTAACTGTATGTTACCTCCATTGCAGTGGTAGGCTATACGGAACATGTCTGTACTTGCCTGGTTCTCACAGGCGGGAACCAGTAGTACTAATAATGAAACTATTACCGTGTGGTTGTTTCACATTAAGCTAACAGAATACAATAAGAATTAATTTTATTGCGAAAAACTATGACTGTAAAAAATTATGATCATTCTTTATTGAACAGCCCTCATAAAAGCATATATATATTAATCATTTAAAGCATTGTTAATAATGTGCTTTTAGTTTGGGTAGCATTAAGACTGGTGTCCTGAAGACTTGCATGCTCTATGATAGTGTGTAAGAGAGAGGCGAAATATAAAGAGAGTGGGGGCAACGAGGTGGGACGCTGAAAACGTAGATGCATCTGATTCGCCGCAGTCCAGAACTGACATGTCATATCTGGGTGTACCACTGTAGGCAAAGCTGGTCTTCAAACTTCGCTTATCCACTAACTTCGGGTTAACTACCTTTTCTACCTCTGAGGGCTGCGTTCATCTAAATTACACACCCATCACATCGAACCCCTTCGTAGGGTTTGTTAAAATATGATCCTGGCACTCGACAGCTTCGTTAAAACCAAAATATTTACTTTAGGTAATACGAGGGTAGAATGCTCATAATTTTTTAAGGTCGTAATTTTTCTCATTAATTTTCATTCTTATTGTATTATATACACCGACCACACAGTATTGTCGGTTGTCACAGCAGGATTGATCCATTAATTACAGCCGCAAACTTGCACGTTTTGGGGTTAGCGGCATGTTCATATCCTACTCACACTTGACACTCCGCTTAATCAAAACGGCTCTTAAAACTGCTCATAATTTTCATAGCAGATAGCTTGAAAGCTTACATTCAAATGGAAATTTCTTACAGCTCTATCACTGGATCAATTGCAAGCTGCATATAACATAAATTATTGTCTCGACGGATGCTGGTCATTATTATATGACAAACGAGTCGCTTTCAAATTGTGGTTAATCGCTCCCTTAATGATGGATTTGGATGTTATGGGATAGTTAACACATGCGTAATTCCTGCAACGAAACCAGGATGCCATATTACCGTAGCTTTAAAATAGGCAATGTTGTCGAAACAATATAGTATAAATAGAGTTTAGATTTAAGATCCTCTAAAAAAATCTGTGGTATTAAGTTCTCGTGATTTTCTCTACCCATTCTTCTGCAAACTATTCTGAAAAAACAAGTATAGTGTCCTGCATACAAACATAAACCATTTCAATAGGTCATAACTTTTGATGAATAATGGGACACACGTGCAACTTTGAGAGAATATAATACACAATTGGGAGATTACATTACACTATTTTCATCTCACAGAGAAAATGTTGGAAGTGTCCTCCACCAGCATCTATAGGTACATGTATGCACTCGTCTCACCATATTCTCTGAAGTTTTACGGAGATGATATCAGATTGAGAGAAGGTTATTTCCAGCAAGATGGAGCAACGTACCATATATCTAATGACACCATGGAACTGGTAACCAGTTTCTTTAATAACACTGGGCAACAACGAAAATGTTTCGGGCTTAACGGGGTACGTACGAGAAAATGTTCAAAAAATCTAATTCTTTTTTATTGTTTTGTAAAATAGTATATAGTTTTAGCTATCAGACACCAAAATATTATGACTGTACGCGATCTGTATGTACCTTTAAAAGTTAAATGCCCTAGTGTTGCATAGTAGCAACACATAGTCTTCCATCAGCTGTCTTAGAATCTATAAAGCCCACCTACCAATTCTTAGCACACCCAGACTTGCTAAACAAATGTCTCTATGGAGAGACACAAAACCCAAATGAAAGCCTCAACATTTTGATATGGAAAAGATGTTCCAAAACATCATTTGTGTCTTCCATAGTGGTGAAAATTGCTATATTTGATGCTGCAATAGTGTTTAATGATGGGAATCTTGGCAGAAAGAAAGTTATGCACCAGTTAGGGTATCAACTTGGTGTGTTTATGGAGTATCGACAACATTCGCATCGCTGGTGCAGAAAGAGCTATGAAATTAATGCAGAAAGAAGCAAGACAGAAGAGGAATTTAAAAAGAAAGGCTGAAGATGACCAGAATGAGGATACAGACTATGGATATGGGAAGTTCTGACTTAAAATTAAAAGGCAAACTAAATAATACTTTTCGTATTTTTAATTGCCTTTCCCCGTAACTTGCATTTTCTACAACTTCAACCCATTTTTCTCTCAAACTACTTCATCTACAGTGATGCAATTTAGCGCACAGCTTTCTTATGCCACAATGAACATTTTGTTGGTTCTAGAATTTAAGATTAAGCTCCAGATGGAATGAGATGATACAAAATAGATGAAATTATTTTAATTTTTAAAGGATGCATATTATTAACATTTTTTTTTAAAATCTATACAGCTTCAATAAGAAATCTAAATCCAACAAATTCATTTTTAGTGTGTTTTAAAATAACATACAAATTTCAGAAAGCTAGCATACGTGAATTTTGAAAAAACTGGGCTTAGACTTATAAATATCTATGCATATAGAAAAAATTGGAAAATTATGAAAAAAAGTTGTGCATATTAACTGTATTATCCTAAATGAGTGTACTAAGTTTCACTTTCTAGCTTGAAAACTTTGGATGTTATGCCTATTTATGTAAGACTTTGAATATGTGCATACGACCCCCCCTTAAAATAGTGAATTTACATGTATTTCCATCTGCTGAATTCAAAAATCGCCATAAAAATGATAGATTAGCTCTTGTTTTGAAGATAAAGCGACATTTCATTTTTAGAGTGAAGATTTTAAATTTGAGGTAATTTTTTTGGTAGTTGGCACACCTGTCAAATAACAAAACACAATCAGAGAGAAATTTTGGAAATTAAATGATGCAAAAGTTAAGGAAGGCATTTTTGTCGGGCCACAAATAAGAGAAATTGTAAAGGATTTTTTTTTTTTTTTTTTTTTTTTTTTTTTTTTTTTTTTTGTAATTTACGTCCTCCAGCATTAAGTCATATCGGACGATGAATGGAATGAATGAAATACTCAAATGAGTCCGGGGTCCATGGAGCTTAGAGTTACCCGACATTCGTCTTACAGGATAAGGGAAAACCCTGGAAAAAACCTTATCCAGGTAACTCACCCTGACGGACATTCGAACTCGGGACCTCTTGAACGTGAGGCAGACATGCTACCACCACGCTGCCAAGGCGGGTTGTAAAGGATCCTACATTTGACCAAGTTTTGGAGGGGAAAGAAAAGGAAGCTTGGGAAGTCTTCAAGGGTGTTTTCATGGATTTTTAGGCAACAAAAGAGATGACAACTACAAGCATTCGGTGACAGTGCTCCTGCAAAAATACGGTAACCTTGGATGCAACATGTCCCTTAAGATCCATTTTTTTCCACTCCCACCTAGACTTTTTCCCTCCTAGTTGTGGAGCTGTTAGTGATGAACATGGGGAGAGATTCCATCAGTACATTTCTGTTATGGAACAAAGATACCAGGGCCGTTGGAATGAAGTAATGCTTGCGGATTACTGTTGGTCTTTGTATAGGGATTCTGCGGAACTCCATCACAAGAGGCAAGCTAAAAGACGACGAAGTCAATAGGCCACCACATGATTCTCTTCAAACACGACTATCTGCGAAGTATTTTTCCAGCAATTTAGAACTCTTAGCATGTAATCACCATTTAAAAAAATCAAATGCACTTTCATTGTTGTTAGCATGTATATAATTAAAGTGTATCCTTTTCTCTCAATCCGTTAATATGTAATACTTCCACCTTGTGTATATCATAGAAACTAGAGCTAATAAAACATTTTCATTGTGATATTTGTTTTCTCAACCCAAAATTAGTAGGAATTACCTCATGAAGTGCTTAAAACATTCAAAAATTATTTTTTGTAGCCCAGTGTAATCGAATAATCTGTGTGTCCCTCCAGATCCTTTGACCTAACCTCGCCAGATTTTTTCTTGTGGGGTTATCTAAAAATAGAGTGTATAAGAATAGGCCACGGACAATTGATGTTCTCAAGGAATCCATTCGAACCGAAATAAGTAACATTGGCGAGGATACTCTCCGTAAAACTTCATTTTGACTGTAAGGGCTGGTAGAAATAGT